>SNQJ01S0057310.1:62181-74670 GCA_010110895.2 Picea sitchensis
GACTCTCCCTAACTCAGGATGCTAATGTTTGTTTTAAAAACTTTGGAGAGTTGTGCTCACAGCCTAATCCAAAGCGCTAAACCTAGTCTACTATTGGTGGAAGATCCTAAAAACAAAAAATGTTGTAGATAGTTTTTAATTAGCATTTGTTTTATAGCTGTTCTTTACTCAAAGGGTGTCCGAAAGTGAAATTGATGGAATGATGACTCAATGCCCAAAAATATTCATAGAATATGATAATCAATCATTTCTTTTCGATGAACGCCTATTTAAGGGAAAGAGAAGGAGTCGTTTTCACTTTCAAGCACTAATATGAAAAGTCCTCTATCAATTGGTTCTCAATCGAATCCAATGCAATGCTAAAACATTTTCAAAAATGTCTTCTAATATGCAAATCAAGCACTAAAATGTATCTTTTTCGTTTGTATGCAAATGATGACTAATTCAATGAAAAAACTTCTCCTATCAACTACATTTTCAGATCAAGGAGATTCAAACAAGTATGATCATATTTCGCACACACAACACACACCCTCTTGCTGTGATTGAAACAAGAAGCAAACAGAGAACAAAAAATAACAAAATAAAATCAAACAATTCACACAAAAGAGAGATGTTTAAGAAAAATGACCTCAAAAAACCAAGTGATAAGAGTCACAGACTTCATATGTCCTTCACTGGAGTTCCCGCTCAGTCGGATAGGAGGGAAGAAAACAGTGGGTTGATTTCAAGCTCTCAACAGTAAAAAATAAAAAATAATTAAGAAGGGCATAAAATCTAAACAACAAGGTGTTTACTTCTCAAGATGAAGCATTCAAAGGTCAAAGGAAGAATCATTGAGTCACAAAGTAGCTCAGCAAGTGAAGAAACAGGGTTTGGACCTCAAAAAAATGCAATTTTTGAAGAGATTTTGTGCAAAAATTGGGCTCGCGCTCTGGTGTAAGGGACACTAGTGCATTATAGCACTCTTTCCAACACCTTCAGGGAGTGCTGGCACTCTGCTAACATGGGCAGGGGGTGCCAGGCTCAAAAAACTCATAAAAATTGTCCAAAAACCCAAAATTTTGATCAACTTTTGACAGGAAAGCTGAGTGTGATGGGGTAAAGAGTCAATTAGCAAATGCAATCAGATATGAAGGGGTGAACAAGGTCAGAAAACAACCAAAGGGAAAGATAAGGTCTATGAGAAAAAATCAAATCCAAAGGTTTCGATCTGTGTCCCCAGTGGAGTCGCCAATTTCTGTTGAAGGAAAATCTCCCTAAGGACAAGTAGATCTCCTGAAAGAGATAGACTCTTAACTCTAAGACATAAAGTGCTTATCATGGTCACTAACTTCCTTTTAGATCGAGGTGGAATAGTGTGTGAGGAGGAAGGAGAAAAGAAGTACCTTTTAACGGTGTTTTTCCCTGGACGCTCTGAGTTGAGCTCCAATCTTTCACTCCTCGATAAGCCCTGTAGACAAAGAAAGTACGACCACTTCCTACTCTATCAAGATTATTCTGAAATAGGTCTATCTACTAAAGAGACAAATTCATGTGAGATTGAACATGAATTAGAAAGAAACAGGTCAAGCAAATTATATTAATGAGGACAAAACATTGCATACAGTCGTAGATGGATTGCAGCAGTTTCGTCAAATCCTCCTTGTCTACCCCTTTCTCAAAAGATCCATGATCTGAGTGACGATAGCTTCACTAATTTCTCCCTATGAGATCATAGGTCTCTTACTTCCAAATTATAATTGTTTCAGCACCAGCTATAAGATCATAAGTTTGGTGTGATTCTCCCTTTCCAGTCCTCTCTTTCACCATGAGAAAGCTTGCTTATATAGATTTGGAGAGGCTCAACAACTTGAGATATCCTTGGGGTGAGTTGAGGATTTTCCTCCTCTAGTTAGGTATATGCCCTAAGATCATGGATTGATTGAGAATTTGAACCCAACTGCCTTCTAAGAATGAAAAGATGCTTCCCCCATTCATCTCAACAACTTAACTACTACCCAGAATAGGCATCACTCCCTCAAAAGGGCCATCAGAGCACTATAGCTCTCCCCAGTAGGCTTAAGGGGGGCTAGTGGAAACTGAGAGGGCTCCAACACTCCTAAAAGAAACCAACACTCCCGAGGAAGGGCCAAAGATCTTTATAAGCTACCATATAGTGCAGAAGTGAGCCGACACTCCCGAAGAGGTATAGAGAGCGCTCTCCTCCAAAACTTAGTTTTTTGAGAGTTCCGGATGGAAAAAGGTTCATGAGCCAGTTAACCTTTCCTCCTCTTCCAAATCCAAATGTTTTACATGTGCCAAGTGTCACTCTAAATGTTGTTATAGGCCTGACATAGGCATCATGGAAGTAATAGTGTCCTCCTAATGTTGTTTATAGGCACGACATAGGCATCATGGAAGTATGCTTCCCTGACACTTGCGACACTTGTGAGAAAAATGCGACACTTGCGATCTTTGTAATGACGACACTTGCGACACTATCAAAGTGAGTATTTTTGATGTGTAACAGTAGTACTGATCATTTGAACATAACAACTGTTGTTCCCTTTGTGCATAATGTCGTTCATTTGAACGGAATAACTGTCATTCCCTTTGTGCATTTGTTGTTCCCTTCACAGATAGTGTCGTCCATTTGAAAGTAATGAATGTAGTTCCCTTTGCTACAATTTTTGTTCCCTTTGTCGTGATTACCGTTCCTTTTTTGAATAACATTGTTCATTCGAAAGAAACAGTGGTTGTTCCTTCTACAATTTTTCCTTATTGTTGTTCCTTTCTCTCAAAAGTCACGATTCTTTTCTCATGAACAAGCATGCCATTATTACATTAGCCACTCCTTTAGGTATGACCTTCACTAATTAATTTTCACCAGCATCACTTGTAATTATCATAGTAACGATTTGTCATTTTTTTGTGGACTATCTATCATACCTTATCAAATTGTTTTTGGATCAATTTCTCTGAATTATTTTAAATATTGTTCATAATCCTTAACCACCATAATTCCTTTCTTTCCCCTATGTATATACATATACTTGAATGATAATTTACCTTCATATCATAATAATGAGCCTAAAGCACATTTTTACTTGGAATTCTTACACTTCTTATGTGATCCCTCACTCTTAAGGAGTAGATGAGCCTCCGTTAATAGAGCCTAAAAAAAAAACGATGGAAACAAAATTAAATATAAGTAAAGAAATAAACTTCTCCCACAAAGGATAGTGGGTCTCATCACGATCCAAACTACCACAATCATAAGATAATAACATAAGTGGCATTCCCATTATGGCTACCACACCAAGGCAATGGCCTTTGGCATTTTTTTTTCGTCAAAGGACAACAGGTCTCATGACGAGTCAACTTGTTCACCTAGGTTACGATCTAGTGAGTGACATTATCATTATCTGGCTACCAAACCAGGATAGTGGTATTTTTGGGAAAAAACGATTCAAATTATTTATTAAAGATATAGGCTCATCTATGGGTTAAAAGGCCACCCTGTCAAGGCTATGGGCGCCTATTGGCAGGAGTGTCTCTACCTGTGGTATGGAAGTTTACCTTAAATATGCCAAGTTTTTTGTGTGTGTTCCTAGACATCCTTTTTAATAAAGAGTCTATCATTCTAGTTATTTTCAATAACAAGGGAAAGTAACAAAGTTATGACAAGTGGAATAGTTTTAAACATGTGAAAAAATTTAAAATTACTCGGAATCTTTTTCCTTAAACATTTTTTGAACATAGGTATGTAAATTTGAATTTCCCACAAAAGAGTGATTATTGTTCATGATTACAGTTAAAGTTCTTTCAAAAGTTATTAATGATTTTTCTCCCAGTGGTGGTAGCGACGTAGTAACTACCCCTCACTTGAACTACCTACCATCATTACACTTGCACATATCGATGGTCGAGGTAAACCTTTCCAATTATGAGGGGGCAGATATTCTGCACACCTATTGATAGATCATAATGATTGCAATAAATGGGAAAATTCACATTTTTATATACATTTTTTGTTCTATGACATTCACTATTTCCGGTGATATTTTCTCAAAAGTTGGTCGAAATAAGTTGCAGTCGGGAATGGTAGTTGTCCTCATCCATTCACAGAATACATGGGCGTCCAAAGTGTACATCGAGAGCCCAAATTTTTGTAGGTAACCAACCAGGCAAGGGAAATTTTACGTTGTCTGGGGTGGATAGAATATTTCAACAGATTGTAGGTATATGACACAAATATCACGCTATCATTTTTCCAAAACTTGCAGAGAGGAGTATCCGTGATCTGAGACTGTTGGTTACTTCTCTCCTATATTGTTTGAGTTTATTGACCTATGGTTCATGTCTATTCGGGTTTCCAGCAAAGCCTATAAGATTATCGGCCCTCCTGGTAAACTAGAAGGCAACACAACACACAAAATGCAGTGCACAGTCTCACCTGAGATAGATTTAATGGGTGGTTGTAATAATCAGGTGTTTATAGCCTAGGATTGAGTTTGAGATAATACAACTAAATATTGAACCATTATTATGACTAGTCAATGCAACATACTTTTATTCATGACTTATGCAGTAAATCCATAGGCTTATTCCCTTAATATCGCAAAAGCACTTAAATAAGAAATAGAATAACTCATTCATTCAACATAATAATAGATGCTTCAAATATTAAGATATGCAAACATTCATCATATAAAACATATGTTAGCATGGTTCACCCCTCCTGGGGCTACATCCAAAAATATTTGGCTCTCATCTCTTTTATTATATTATGTTCACATCTACAACACCGCGCACTTAAAACTCTTCTCATTCGAGTGAGATATTAGATGAGGTGGACTATATCACACCAGGCTCCACAACCTATGATATAACCCTCAAGATATACCATCCCTCATCCTCTCTAGCTCAACAACTTATACAAAATAGGTCTTACAACAAAACATTACATATTGCATCAACTCATGCGTAACTACAATAACATAATAATACTCCAAAGTGAAGTGAACCTCTTATGATACCTACGTATCTATATTTATGCATTTAGGGATCTTTGGCCATTTAAAATAACTTACCAAAACCCTAACACTACCTTCATTAGGTCTTCCTCTCATGTGTGCGTGTTGTTCTTCCTTCCAGTTGTTTCTTTCCTTTTTGTCATGGATGTAGTACACCAAACAAATTCTCATTTGTCCTTGTTCATATTCCGGTTCAACTGCAACGTTAATTTCTTCAAGTCCTACTTCAGTTCTTCGATAACTAGGTTGACATATTGATATTGATTTTCTTTCAGTTGTAAGGTTTCCTGCAGAGCGTCTGCCTATGTTTGGAACTTCTATTGTCACAATGGGTATTTTAAGTGTGGTAACAATGAATTGAGAAATAAGTGTCTATGCTACATCTTGGTCATGAGATACTTCAACTTCCCCTTCAGTCACTTGAATCGCTAGTCAATCTCCCATACAGACTCTCATGGTTTCTATATTATTTCGATCATCTCATTCATGTACTGATATTCTGAGCTCGGCTTCTGGAACTCATTTATCAGTAAATTATTAATGTCTGCCAATGTCCTTGTCGTCCTGGGGGAATTTTTTGCGTCTAAACTCATGTACTAGTCTAGTGCACGGTCTCTTAGCATAATAGCTAGTTGTGCAAGTTTGGTATCTTCATCAATGATATGCTTTTCTTCCTAGATATTTTCACAAATGAACAAATGTTTCTCAGGGTCTTCTGATGCTTCTCCTTGAAATTCGGGTAACCTGATGTGTGATTGTGCATTGCCATTTTGAATTTTGAACTACTACCTTCACATGGTGTAGATACTTGACTAGTGATGCCTGAATTGTATCCTCCAATTGTTGTTCCTTGTGTGGATGTACTTCCTATTGTCTGACTACTTCTAAACTTTGGTTTTCTAAACAATGGAGTTCTCTTTGGTGTATTAGTCACACATGGGTTTATGGGTTCCACAATGACATTAATATGGATAGGATTGCTTCCTTCTCTTCCTGCTCTTGGACCTCTCATCTTCCTCTCATATGTTGCGTGTAGGATTTCCTCAATCTACTCCACAGCCTGAAGATCCTCTACCTCTTCCTCATCAATCGCCAAGCCTTCCCTCGCAGCTACGACTCTCTTCTTTGTGTTCACCTTGTATTGGTAGGGTAATCTGCTATGCGTCTTTCCAACTGTCTCCATGATTTTATTGACCTGGTCATCATCCATCATGATTGGGTCCAAGGGTTCCTCCTTCTTTCCCTTATCCTTTCCTCCTTCCATTTATCCTCTTTTTGTAGGCACTTCCTCCCTTCCACCATGCATGCGGGGAATTTTAGTTGTTTGACTCCATTGTCATTACACATTTGTTATATAGGAATATCTTAATCAAAGTATAGAGTGATCGAATGTACCTTCCTTGAGGTCCCCGTAGAAACTCTTTCTCCACTGCACTGTACGACTTCATTGTATCTACTGCAAACTCTATGATAAAACCTACCAAAATACTATTAATCCAAAAGTCTACTGAGTGAGTGAATTTGTTGTTCACCTGCTGAAGTTGCTCAATCTGTACTGTGTTCCACTCTATCTGTCGAATCTGGTTCATTGCATGGTTATCCTTCAACCTTAGTATCCACTCCTACAATAGCTACGAAAAATCACAGAAAAAAAATTCATGTAAATAAGTAAACACACATTTCTCATGGTATTTGCAAGGTGTTATTCTAGGGTTTCTATTGTCTTTTTTGCAAACTCTAGCTCCTTAGTTCTTAGCCAAGTTTCTATCTCTTCTTTTGTGGGATTCCAAGGCCTCAACATTCCCTCCTAGTGGATCCTTGGTCTCTTCCCTAACCTTTTCTTGATTCACTCCCAACAGATATTCGAGTTATATTCTCTACCCATTCCTCTCCTGTTCCTACCAACGACAACATAACCATTTGTTGGTTACTTCTCTCCTATACTATCTGATTTTATTGACCCAGGGTTCATGTCTTTTTAGGTTTCCAACAAAGACTCTAAAACTATCGGCCCTCATGGTAAACCAGAAGGCAACGCAACACACGAAATGCATTGTGTAGTCTCATCCAAGATAGTTTTAATGGGTGGTTGTAATACTCATGTTTTTACAGCCTAGGATTGAGTGTGAGATAAGCTAGATAAATATTGAACCATTATTATGACTAGTCAATGAAACATATTTTTATTTACGACTTATGCAGTAAATACATAGGCTTATTCCCTTAATATCGAAAAATCACTTAAAAAGGAAATAGAATAAATCATTCATTCAACATAATAACAATTTCTCCAGACAATAAGATACACAAATATTCATAACATAACATAGATGTTACCATGGTTCACCCCCTCCTAGGGATACTTCCTCAAAGATTTGCTTCTCATGACTTTTATTATATTATGTTCACATCTACAACATCGCGTGCTTATAACTCTTCTTAGTTGGGTGAGATCTTAGATGAGGCAGACTAGATTGCACCACACTCCACAGCCTGCGATCTAACCCTGAATATCTACCCTCCATCTTCCTCTCTAGATCAACATCTTATAGAGAATAGGCCTTATAAAAAAACATTACATATTGCATCAACTCATGCGTAACTACAATAACATAATAATACTCTGAATCGAACCGAACTTCTTATGATACCTAAGTATATATATTTGTGCATTTAAGGCTCTTCATCCATTTACAATACCTTACCAAAACCCTAACACTACCATCATTAGGTATTCCTCTCATACGTGCATGTTGTTCTTCCTTCTAGTTGTTGCTTTCCTTGCATGCAAACGTGTTGTGTTTCCTTCCAGCTGTCACTTTGCTCGTGCATGCTTTATTTCCCAAAAACACCATGCTTTTTCACTTTTTCCTTTGGCTTGCCTCCAACAGACACATACAAATTCCGTCCACCGAGGAAATTATAGCGGAGGTTACAGGCCTCCCTAACAAAGGAATACATTGGATCAGGAAGTATACAACAGTCAAGGAGGTTGTGGAATCCTTCGTAGAACCTAGAGAATAAATTGATAAAAAAGGGAAGGGACTCAACCCCACCGCTCTCAACGAGCCATGGAGGGAGCTAGAAGGAGTAATAAAAAGGTATATCACATGTGATGTGAGGTACAATGTGGTGAGGCCGTGCTACCTCAAATTGTTAGCAACACTAAAACATAGGTTATTAATAAATTTGGCATTCTTTTTAAATTCCATGCTGCATTAAGTTGTTGCAAGAACTCAAAAAGCTAAAGACCCTATCACTATAATTAGTCACCATGGACTAGTAAAGATAATAGTAAACATGGACTTGATCCAAACTCAAATAATTTGGGGAGATTTAATTAAGGCTGATAGGCCCCTACAAATCGAAAAAAACAAAATCCACCAAGAAATTCCCTCACAAGGAACTAAGACAGCTCAGGTAGAATAAGACAATACCCAAATTGAAAATACACTATCCTAGACTAAAATTGAAATAGACCCCATCCATCTAGCAAAAACTCAAACAAAATAGGCAGAAACATCAAAGAAGAGTAGATAAAGAACAATTTTTGTTCCTAAAACCTCTACTGTGAAAAGAAGAAGGGGTAAAAAGACAATTCAACTTGAAAACATTCAGGAAACTATGCAAACAGAACAACCCTCACATGAGAATACTCAAGAAAATGCACAGACAGAACATCCATCACTCAAAATCCTTACAGAATAGTTCTTCAAAAGTTATGAGTTAGAGATGGCTCAAGTACTGGGGAATTTAGGGACATAAATTACTGAAGACACATACAGGTCTGGAGAACACCAAGCACCAACTTCTTCTTCAAATCCTGTCTTGGATCTTCTTGACATGGAGATGTCATCCCCTGAAGATACAAAACAGCCAGAACCTCACATTGAGGTAAACAATCCTTTAGAACAGACAAAACACCCATAATAAGAAGGGGAGAAGTCACCAGCTGATCAAGGTGGGGAAGACCTTGGCATTCTCCATAAACAGAAAATAGTAGGCAAAGGCCACAATAAAATCAGAAAATTGAAACAGGCAAACAAGATGTTGAGGAAAAGGGTTAAAAAAATCAAAGTATTGAAACAAAAAGTTGGTAGATTAAAAGAAATAATTAGAGAATTAAGGAAGCAGTTGGAGCAAGATGAAAAGGCCTATGAGAGGAATAAATCCAAGAGGCCTAGAGTACTGGGAAGAAACCCACTTCCCAGAAGGAAAATCCACACCAATTCTATTGGAACACAAATAGAATTTCCTGCTCCCTTGGAAACAATAGAAATAAAAACTCAAATAGAGATTCCAGTTGCAGAAGAAACAACTATCCAAAGTGAGGGAGTGATTCCTACATATTTCCTTGCTCCTTTGGAGGCAATTGATACAGATACCCAGACAAATTCCCCATCAACAAAAAAGACATTTGTTCAGACTAAGGAATCATTTCAGTCTCCTGAACAGGGTGCCATTATTAACAGGTTGGAGGCAGAACTGGTGCAAACCCAACAAACCCTAACTCAATGCAGGAGTGAAATGGTAACAATGGAAGAACATCATAAGGTTTTCAAAAAAATTCAATCCATGTAAGAAATAGAGAACGAGACTTCTTTCTGAGCTCAACAGAGCTCAAGGAAAGGTGAAAAAAGTATAGAGCTAGTTAGATGGAGCTTTGGAGCAAATCAAAGAAATCTCCTCTGTTTATTCTGATATAGTAGCTTGCAGGGCTCCTGCTACTAATTACACCTTATTTTTATTAGAACATTATTTTTTGCTAAAGATAAAATCTATTAGAGCAGGCAAACCTTTTGAGTTCACGATTGTTTCTGAGTTTTTTTTATGTTTTAGAGAACAAGGGGAAGGAGTGCAATACTTTATGTGTGAGCTATACCTTCACAACTTCATCCTGGGAGAAAACAGAAAAGAGAACCCTAATCCTTTCATTGCAGACATACAATTTCAAGCATTCTTGTCTTTTACCAAGAACCAAACTAGGTGGGCTAAAGCACACAAGGTTTTCATGAAAAGGGAGACTGGGCTAGACCTATAAATCATAGGGGAACCTCCTAAATCCCTCACAACCATTATGTAGCATAGTACATTCATGAAGAGGGAGATGGTTGTAGAATCTTTATCTCCTATCCACCAACAGGTTGTACGTTGAGGTCTACCATATTTTAGGGATCTTAAAGAATAAGCTATTTCTGCTTCCAAACTAATATGAGATGTCTCCTCAAATGCAGTCAAGAATAGGGAACCCTTTGGTTTCAAAAATTTTCATGCAACCACCTTCAGGTTGGAAAGATATGCTAGAATGATCTAGGATAAAGGGCCTTCCTGGATTGGGTGCAAATATAGTCCTCCTATTATTTGATATCCTCCAAAGGGTTATTAGAGTAATTATGAAATTTGTAAGAAGGAGGAAGAAGCTTCTTTTGCATATCTTAGAATAAATAATGGGTTCAGGAGACCTGGAGAAAATACCTCTCCTCCCTTCAGCATCATTGCTTTACATGTAAACTCTTTTCTTGCATGAGGACATGTAACAAGGTAAGTTGGGGGGTATGTTGAGATGAGAAAAAGGTACAAATATCCTCCTTATCACCATGGCTTATGATATAATCTTGATTGACTTTTCTATTCATTAGAAATATTTAGGAAAGAAAATGATTAAAAAGTCTTCTAGAAATGTTATTGAGCGATATTAGATAATTTTTGAATTTCGTTTTGAATTGTTTGATTTTATTGCAGAAATGGACAATTATTATTAAACTCAAGATAGTTAAGAGGATTATGAATATGCATAGACTATTGGGGGTTGAAGAAATTAGGTGCAAAGCAGTTTTGAGGAAGATTGAATCTCTTTTGTAATCTTAATAAATAGTAAAGTCAATCCTGAGGATCTCTCGATCCGCATGATAGCTTAATTTACCCACATCATTGTAATATATAGAGGGTGATGAACCATAGAGAAACATCCAAGAAATTTATCCAAGAATTCAGATCTCTGAATTGCTTTGTACAAGAAGTCCATTGTAAATGTTTTACCAGTTATGGAAGTAATAGAAGCCTTCAACGTTTTTACCATATTTGTGCACTGAGTTTCTAGAATCAATACCTTATGAAGACCGTGGGCCCATTCAGAAGGAGTTACTATCTCAATCTATAATCGTATCAATTTGATTTCAGTTCTGTGATTTAAATCTCTTTGAAATAGTTAAGATAAATGCATGAGTGTGTTGATGTTTTTATAAATTGGTTATGCTATTTTATAGAGGATAGATGTTTTATTTGAAGGTCATCGATTATTGTTCCATTTCCCATTGCTATATTTTATTGATTGAGAGTTCCTCTCATTTTCACATGCGTCGTTCATTTTATTAAGTTTACAGTTGTTGTTCTTTTTGCTTAAATCTGCATTTGTTGTTCCTTCTCAATTTTACAGTACTTAGCTATTCTTTTCCAGCAAGTTAGAAAATCATTGATAGATTGGTTTATTAAGTATTTTCATAGATTAAATTACTATCACTTAGCTAGATGAATTCAAAAAATTGGTTAATGCCTTTAATTCATGACATGCTATTGATTAGATTATAATTATGTTGAGTAATATCTTAGTTTCATAGTTTTAATGAATGTGTGAGGAACTCGATTATTGATAAACTCAAATTTGCTTTAACTACACGATTTTAACCTCTACAACTATCTGCATAGACTTTTCTAATATTCTTGAAAGAAAATACAAATCCACGGTTGATAAATTAATGTTAAACTAAGGTTGTTATTAGGACATCTTTAGAGCCCAACAATCAGGTATCTTCATTTCACCTAGCTCTCCTGCTATTCCTTTCATTTCTGTGAACGTTGTTAGGAATAGGTCACTATACTCATGCAATAACTCTGTTATGCTTTATATTGTTTGATCATCCTAGTAGTCTCCAATGTTGTCCATTTTGGGATTCTTAACTGTCCCAATGTTGAATTTATACACCTTGATCGGAACAATAAATACTTTTGATTCCAGAGGTGGACCTTCCACCTCTCTTTAACCTTCTACTTCTGGTATCTGAATGTTTCGCGGGTGCTATAGGATAAATCAGTATATGCAAACACTAACAGATCTTCCTAGATCCACCTGGATCTAGAACAAAACAAGACAGGACATGACGGTTTCCCTAAGCAACTATCATTGAATTTACTACCAAAGGAGGAATGAGTGACATACCTTTATATCGCTTCCTTAGGTCTTTTTTGTTCCTACTTCACTCTGGTGCTCTTGAAAGATCAGATCCAAGACAACACAAACCAACTAAAGTGAAGATAGTAAAGTTTATTCAATGACAACCTATGCATATTATTGTTCAAGGATAAATTTGTGAGTGCGGACACAGACTAATCTCCTCAGATCCACCTGGATCTGGAACAAACCGTGATAGAATACTACTCTTTCCCTAGTTCTAAAGTATTGAATGGACAAGAG
>SNQJ01S0057311.1:12436-43541 GCA_010110895.2 Picea sitchensis
TGTTGAAGACTAAAGCAGGTTCCATATCTACATTCTATGGGCTCAGATATGTCACTGAGACACTGGTATTGTTACATTATTGTCTTGATGGATAGTATAGCTTGTTGTGTTGTGAATTCTTAGGGAATTATTGGTATGGATGTTGTGATGTGGTCTATCTTGGTTGATGGAATGAGCAATACTCTTGTGATTCAGTGGTGACATGATTGCTATGGTATACTAGTTGTTTATACATGATTGAGATAGCATTCATATTGATTGTTTATGGAGCATGAATAGACTATTGGAGAGCTTGGATGTGTTGTGACTGATTGTGGGTCAGTTTGGACAACGAAAGACATAAGATAATATGATTGCAGGTTGTAGAGGATCTGAGCATGTGATGAAAATGATAAACCCTAATAGCTCAAAATGTATACGCAGGTTGTAGTACTATTTGGGCACGTATACACATGGATTGTACTACTGGTAGGGTGCGTACATATGCATGTTGCACTACCGACATGTCACGTACCTATTGCAAATTGATATATGTTGATGATTATTGCCTCATCTCAGTTGGTGTGTAGTGTGTAAGTTGAGTCTTGCATGATAGAGTTGGTGCTCTTGTAGAGTTGTACTCTATTCAGTTGTTTTTGAAAAACCCCAAGGATTGTAGTCCGTAATAAAAAGAAAATTGTACATACATCTTGTGTTCTATGTGTTCCTTGTGGTGATGACTAGTTGATGATATATTACTGATATATGTTGTTGATATGTGTTCACATCTAACTGGTTATAAATGACATCAATGAGTAATGAGTAAAAGGTTGAATGCTAACTAATGAGTTTTGTATAAGAGAGAAGTTTTGAAAAAGAGCCTCACACTCATTTATCCCCCCTCTAAGTGTGGTAGGTGTGTCCAACATAAAGACTTATCATTCTAATAAGATATTGATAATTTTATTGGAGATAACTTAAACAAAAGAACAAAAAATACTCTTAATTATTATTCCTTGTGTACTATTGAATATTTCAGTGCACTTTAGAATCATTAAGGTAGAACCTAAGGACTTGCTTTTGGAAAAAAATTAATTGTAGATCCAAATGTTTTAGTCAAGGAATCATATGTTCTCCTTAGATGTGTCTCAACTTACTTTTATATACATATAGTATTTCTATCTCATACATATATTTATTATTATTGGGGCAAGAAAAAGTAGTATTAATAGATGAGACTATGTTTGCCTTGGGTAGAGTCATGAGAAGGTTAGTTCCTTAGATAGATAATTTAATATTTTATTTACATGGATATATTATAATTAATAAAGAGTAAGTATCTATATATACCCATACTTATACAAATATGTATAATTGAATTATTACATAAGAGTCGAGGTTCTTGATAGGATCATGACTTGAAGAAAAGTGTAGGTATATAATTAATTATAGTTCTTTTGGATCTAGACTTAAATATATATATTTAAGTAGTTTGTATTTCATTTTACATTTCTTAGAGATCATGTTAATAATTATGAATGGGAGTTAGAGTTAAAGAATAACGATTAATGACTAATTATATTAACTCCTTATATTAGTAAACATTTATGCTTAATTCTAATGACAAAATTTAGAAGAATTAAGGAAACTTATATTAAGTATTGGAATACCCTGCATTTTTATGTGGTCAAACGACACAATGGATTGCACATTTTTACGCAATTTTAGTTATGATTAAAATGTGTTTACAACTTCATTAGATATTCATGATTAATGTTATTAGATTATATAAATGATTCATTGTCTCATCTAAGATGTTATGAGTGATTGATTTAGACTGGAGCTAATCTGGATTGGACTTGGTCATTTACTTTTGTAGTTATATTTGAGTTTTAAACTAGGTTGGTTATGGTAAATATATACCTTCATGTTCCTCAGAGTAGATGCTACTCCTGAGACCTTCAATGGTCAAAATAGATCGGATGAATCATGGACTTGAGCATTGATTATGTGTCTTGAAGGTACTAACCTTGCAGGGTAGACTGGGCGGGTAAATATATTTTTCCCTTGCATTGTTGTGATATCTGATAATAACGATATTTATATGCTAGACCTAAGATGTTTTTAATTTAATATTGTGTGTTGCGAAGTTTATTTAAAAAAAAAAAGAAATCAATGCCATCGTTGATTTACATTAGAGTAATACCTATTGTTATCTGTTATTTTTGGTTGTGATTGAAGGTGGATGTTACAACAAGATGGTAATATGAATTCTAATTGTTTTGAAAATATGGAAGTCTTAGAAGTATCAATGAATAAGCATAAAATCAATCTCGATTCTTCTTCTTCCAACTATTCTTCTCATGGACATGCACTTTCTGCTTCTGGTTTCTCCTTCAATGCAACATCTACTTCTTTTGATGAGTGGCTTATTGATTCTGGAGCATATTATCATATGGCTAAGTGTAAAGCCATTATTTTTCCTCTTAATGAATGTAACACAAAATAAATATTTGTTGATGATGATAGATCTCTTAGTGTTGTAGGGTATGGAATAGTTCAAGTAAATAATGGTCATTTTAATGATGTATCATGTGTTCCAAGTCTTTCCTATAACCTTCTATCAGTATATTATATCACTCATTCATGCGAAGGTAAAATAATAGAGTTTTCTCCTCACCAAGTTGTAATCAAGGATTAAAAAAATCCTAAGCATGTCCTAGCAACTGGAATTGTTGATGATATTACTAGGTTGTACAAATTTTACAACTTTGGGTCATCATCTTTTCCATCAAATTTTATTTTTTATAGTGATGACTTGATAAAAATTTGGCATGAGCAGTTTGGCTATCTAAAATATCGCTCATTGAAACAACTATGTAATAAAAATATGGTGACTATCATTCTTCCCTTTTCTTTTGTAAGTCATTTTTTTTGTTGGTTGTGTTCTTGGCAATCATCATCAGGACATTTTTGACAAACATGCCTCTTGGCACACTTCAACCCCTTTGCATCTTTTTCATAGTGAGTAGTTTGGTGTTCTTCATTCCCCTTCTTTATTTGGGTTCAAGTACTTCTTAAATTTCATTTATGAATTCTCCAGATGCACTTGAGTTTATTTGTTAAAACTTAAGAGTGAAGTTTTGGACATGTTTTTTCCCTACAAGGTCCTTGTAAAAAAATAATCTAGAGATCAACTTCAAGGGTTAAGAAAATATAATAGAGGTGAATATGTGAACACAAAAATTACAAGTTATTACACTACATAGGTCATTCAAATGAAATATATTGTTCCATATACACCGCAACGAAATGATATGTCTAAGATAAAGAATTTCACATTAAAGAAAATGGAAAATTGTATGATCCAATCTAAGGGATTAAGTCTTCATTATTGAGAAGAAGTCATCAAGTATGTCAATTACATAATAAATTTCACTCCCACAGGGCCACAAAGGATTTAAAAAATATAACACTAGAAGAATCATGGACTAAAATTAAGCCATATGTAAGCCACTTCCATGTCTTTGGTAGTGAAGCATAAGCTCACATTCTCGATGAGAAAAGAAAAAAATTATATCCTAAAAGTGAGAAGTGCATCTTTGTTTCATATTTTGAAGATGAAAAAGGTTATAGACTTCTTAAACCTCATTCCAATGAAATAATTATTATAAGAGATGATAAATTTTATGAAAATCTATCGACCTACGAGCCTAATTCGGCATTTGCACCATCTTTGGACTACGATCCATCTTCAATGTTTGTTCCATCTTATAGTTTTGTTTTGGTTTCTTCTTCAGATGATGATAATGAGAATGAAAATCCACTTCCACATTATCACCTTCCTCCAAATGAGTCCATTGAACACGAACCTACACCAATACCATCGTTTCCCAAATGGGTCTATTCAACATGAGAAGTAGATAGTGATATTTCTTGTAATCCTACAAATTAGCTTTATACATGTTCGTAGTTCTAGAGAGCCTCATCTCTTTTGGCTCAAGTTTCAGATACTCATTATTCAAACACATTTTCATAATATTCTAGCCATCCATATTAGGACATATCCATTAATGAAGAATATTGTTCTTTAATGGAGAACGATACTTGGGAACCTGCACCTCTTCCAAAAGGATGACAACTTGTCAAATGTAAATGGGTATACAAAATTAAGTATGCATCAAATATAAGTGTTGAAAGACATAAGGCCTAGTTAGTTTCCAAAGGATTCTCACAATTTGAAGGAACTAATGAAAATGAAACCTTTACTCCAATAGCCAAAATGAATTCCATCCACCTTGTTCTATCCTGTGTTGCCTTACATAGATGGGGTCCATCAGATCGATGTTAAATATTCCTTATTGCATGGGGATATGAAAGAATAAGTCTACATGCAACAACCTTATGTCTATGTTTAGAATGAATCTAGTTGTATATGTCACCCTAATAATTCTCTCAATGGTCTTAAGCAAGCTCCTTAGTCTTTGTATGGCAAAATGGATAGATTTCTTATTGGCATCAACTTTTCTAGATGTCATTTTGACCCCAATGTCTATACCAAGAAAGTAGGAATCCATCACATAATATTTGTTCTTTATATTGATGACCTTATCCTCATTGGTAGTGACCCTAAAATTTTAACCCATGTGAAATATAGCCTTAAAAAAAAAATTGAAATCACATATTTAGTCTATTTACATTATTTCTTTGGCCTCCAAGTATTGCAAACTAATGAAGGAATTTCACTTTCCCGATCTAAGTATGCATGCGACCTTCTTCACCTGATCTGTAAATTTCCATGGATGTTCCATTGGATAGTTTGTCACAACAGATCTAATAAAATACTGAAAATATTTACTATGAAGGATAATTTCCTTTAGATCTCAGATTCTTTAATTTTGGTTTTCTTCTTAAAATGTATGAAAAACATGAAATGTGAAAAATATAGAACAAAAATAAAAACTTACACACTTGTTGTGGCCACAACCACCCCACTTCATTTTTATTTTATAAGAAAAAGGAAATCTGCCCCCCTGCCGAATCTAAACTCTAAAGCCTAATCCACTACTACTTAAACCTGTTCAATATTCTTAGTCCACTTTGAGGGAGTTGGGGGTTTACAATATATATTGATAATTTATCCTTGGGGATGTTCACAATTGACGATCTCACTAATTTTATACTTTAATATGTTCTTCATTATAATTTTGATTTATGATGCTTCTTTAATTGTTTGTGATGAGATGGATAGGTTGTCTTTTGAACCTTACACTAATTGGTTTTAACGAATTTGAATATATTACTAATCTTATTTGAATGCAAGGGTTTATTCCCCATATTATGCCTTGAATAAGTTTTAAAGACCTCTTGAATTCTTATGATTTGGAAAGTGTCATCTCATGGCATCATTGAGAAGTATATGGTTGGATTGAATGAAGAACATATGGACATTTTTGGAATTATCTTGCTTTTGTGTTGTACCTAAGGAATTCATTCTTTCAATTTTCTCATTATTTGAACAAGCCTTTCTTTTCATATCTTTTAATTTGATGAGTAAAACGACGATAGGAAGGAATCTAAATTTTATAACATACTAGCAAGTATCTCCTTCCTTGTTTAACAAATTTTATTCTTTCTACGGTTGGAGGAACATGGTTTCCAAGTCACTTTCTTACTAAGTTCTTATTATCTTTCAAGTCTTCAAGAAGATCTTTCCTAAGAAAAATATCATGTATAGTTGGTAATAGAACATAGAGGGAACTCAATATTAAGGATTCTAGTTAATAAAAAAAGATGGAAAACTCAAGGATTCTTTGGGAAACCCCATATTTATCCACCTAACTGCTTCAATCTTGTCATGTGTGTGGAATTCCCTTGATATTGTTCCTCTTGGATGGGATTCTCTCTAATTCAGATCTTGATCCTTATTGACTCCTGGATTTGGAATTGATCATTTTATTTCTTGAACCCCAATCAGATTTTCTCTATCACATATACATTATTTTCTATTTTCACTTCTATTCCATGGCTTGAATGTTATTCCATTTTATTATTTTTCCTAAGCCTTGACCCTCATCGAGAACATTTATCCTTATCAAGAACCTTGACCATTGGGCTTATCTTCTTGGGATATTACCTCATCAGGCTCTTCTTTATTGGGAGTTAGATTCCCCTTTTCTTACAACCCAAAGTCTTATCAGGCTCCCCTCATTGGGTTATTCCCATTAGATAATCCAACTAAATACACGAACGATTTCTTTCAAAGTCGAAGTCTAAAAAACATATCGAGTTCTCCTTTACCAGATGGAACCTTAATTCTCATCCTCTTCATCCAAATTATTCCCTTTTTCAAATCAACAGACCAGATTATTAGTTTGGATTGATTGAAGTTCATTCTTCATCCACTCACATCCAAGACATGGTCAAACTTAATCCTATCAGGATCTTACCTTGTGATTATACCTTCATGTTCAATTAATTCTTCATCCAACAAGAATACTAGATTCTCTCCTATCAGGTTCACGCCTACCGAGTTCCCTTTCATTGGATTGGCATATTATGCATGCCAAGATGGATTTAATATCTGATCCATATTATGGGTTACCCTTCATGGCATTGACGTTGCGTTAATGTGTCATGTGACGTTAATGTAGGGGAATTGTCAGCAAATCCCACGTGGAGGGACAACACAACGCCATTGCGTGCCTTTTTAATTAAAAGGAATCAAAAAATTGGTGTTTTTTGCAGATCCGTTTTGAGCGGATGATTGAAGAAGAGCGAAATGCTCAGAAACTGAATGATCACAAGAGACCTGGGAGTTTCACTCTCAGACTTTAATGTAACAGAGCTTGAGTAGTTTTTAGTTGTTACTTCGATAGGAGAGGTAGTCAAAGGGAACCCTAGGAACGTTCCTATATAGGTAGATGCATGACGTGCCCAAAAAAAGAAGAGGTTGTTGAAGATTAGTTTGTTGCAAGTTAGTTAGCAATCCTCATAGGAGGAAATAGGAGATAGAATAGCTCTTTGAGAGATCCTGAGAGAATTGAGACTCTGTTACAGTCTAGCTTGCACATATTGTAATCATACATTCATCTTAATAGAAATAAAGTAGTTTTTCTTGCATATGAACTTTATGTTTCTCGTTTCCAAAAGAGATTGATCCATCTCTTTCCTTTCTCAATGTTAGAAACATGTCCTTATCACCTATCATATGCTTTGATCCACCACTGTCAACATACCAACCATGTTTCTTGTGTTTAGCTTGTAGAGCGAGTGTGTATTCTTCATTGTTATATTGATTCTTCTTTCTCATCCATATTCTCTGTTGAGGTTCATGTTTGTGACTATTTTTATTATGTTGTGATTCTCTAGGAGGGATTGTCATTCTACAATCTTTGGTCATGTGTCCAAATTTGTTTCACTTGTAGCATCCCACTTATGTAATCAAGGATTCAAACCTATTGTATCTTCTTCTCTGTGTTTCACTAAGCCTTCTTGGATAACCATTTTGTGCATGACTTTCAAAGTTGTTTTTGTTTCTGCTATTTTCTCTACAATTTACAACTTTATGTCCAAAATTATTACATGCATAACATAAACCAAAAATTATAGTTTGATACTTGGGATTTGAATATCTTCTGAAAAGAGTCACTCTTCTAAATCTGTCTTCTTCTTGAGGCCTGCTTATTTCTTACTATCGTTGATTATGGACTCTGAATCTTCTGGGTGGAGGAGTGTCCTTGTGATCTTCCTTGTAAAACTTCTTGTCTCCTCTGACTGCCTCTACGTATCTTATTGGATGTGCTTCTTGATCTATTGTGTTGGAGCTTGATCCCCTTTTTGTCTGATTGTATCCAAGTCCGGACTTGTCATTATTTGGCCTCTGAATGCTGATAATCAACAAATGCCATGGGATTTTATTTGTCCATTGTGTCAACACATACCTGACACCTTGGTGGTTGTAGAAATAAATCAATGGCATAAATGAAAAATAAGAAAATATGTTGTGGAGTCCATGACTCCATCACCCCCTACCTTTCTGCTATCTGTTATAAAGGGAACCTACTATAGTCTTTCTATAATGAAATATTTCGATTAAAGTTCAGATTATATGGCTAGATATGGTTAGGACAGTTGTTCCATCAACAGCTAGTTTTAGCCTTCTTGTTTTGATCATGTCTACCTCTGTAATTATGTGGGAAGGACAATGTTCCTAAAATAGATGCATCATAAAAAACCATTTCAATATCGATATGTTTTTGCTACTTTTACTACCCTCTTGGGGTTGATTAGTCCTAGTTAGGTATAACCCTTCTCTGTCCTGCATAAAGATCAATACATGTGGAGAGAGATAGAAATGATATAATGGAGAATAAGATTCCTAAGGTGGGCATGTTGCAGGCGAGTACACTTACAAGAAGGTTCTTGACTTATCTACGTGCATTATTATTAGATTTCGTTGAATATATAGACTCAACATTTGTCAAAGTATACATAAAAAGAATAGATGTTATACCAGTGTTCATTACATGCACTTAACTATGATGTAGATGGAACTTGAAATGGTACAAGTGTTCATATCTTGTACTTAACTATATTGGTTATGTACTTAAGTATCTTGGTTGTACATCTATGTAATTATTAAGTCGACAAATTTGAAGTTGTATGTTATTATTAAGAACAATGGGTAAATGTGAACTTAGATAATGGAGTTCATTGCATGTTCCCACATAAATAATTTCTCACTTGCCACACAACCATTCATTGCCTTTGTGTCATTTCCCAAGGTTCAAGTCCCCCAGCTGCACCAAGTCCCTGAAATTTGCGAGCCTTGTTCTATCTTCCAACCTCTCTGCTACATCCCCAACCTATGTGACCAAATGCAAGTGCAGACAATTCAATATGCATGTAAATAGGGTGACTCTAGCTGATGGAGAGATAAATCTGCGAGGTTGAGTTTTCTAAGTGTCTAGGGTTACGTATCATAGAGATACGTTTCAGTAGGTTTCACCAACAGTGTGGCAAGTGAAGTTATCTTGCCTTCATTACCTTGAGTTTAAGAGTCTCCAAGATATGTGGCACTGTTTTATTTTTATTTTTATTTTTTTTTCTTAGGTTGAGGGCCATTTCCGGGAGGCTATGAGGCTATGAGTTTTGGGAAAACTTTTGTAATTTTTGAATTTCAACATGCCATGTGAAGTTTCCTTTCCCTAGTTACAAGTATTTTATTTTAATGTAACAATGTGAGAAAACATAGATTTTGAAGTTGTTACCTTAAGAATTTTTGGGTCTAGGGTTCGTTATCATGAGCTATTATATATTACCTTGTTATTTTTTGTGATACCCTGCCCCATGTGCTTAGTCTGATGGTAAATTTTAGTCTGAGTTCATCTAGTCAATTATGTTTGCTTGAAATAGTTTTCTACAATGTGGAATGAACAATATTTTAGATTTGTATTTTTCTAGTCTTTAGATAACTTCCCCATGGGCTCTTAGTTTCAAGTTTAGTTTCGACAATTGTATGTTTGGTTAAACATGCAATGTATTTGTGGAGACTTGGCTGGTTACTAACATTTATGAATTTCAGAATGGGCTAATTTGACAAGGTAATAGCTAAATATGATCATATTTTTATAGCTGGGAAAATATTTTATGCCATTGAATTTGATCCTATTGTTGAGTAGCTTTCATGGAGTAGAAATGGGAGGAGCATTCTCTCTCATAAATTTCTTATACACCTAAGTTTGAAATTCTTATATATAATTTAAGCATGATAAAGCTTTAGGAATATTTGTATTTCTCATCCAATGTTGTTGGATTTTAGATGCTAGATCAGTCTATTGGACTATGGAAAGACCTTCATGTAATTCTTATGAGATGATGCTTTCATAATTTTCTATAAATTGGATTTCTTAATTGCATTTTGAGAGCTTCACAAGTCCTTAATTTTTTTCGATGCAATATGAAGTTGTTGCCTCTTCATACCTTTAGGAAAGTTTCTTGGAATTTGTTTTTTCTCATCATGGAAAATACTAAACTTCTTCGTAATTTTGAATTTGTGTGCGCCAATGAGGTAAATTTATGACTACCATAAATACTTGTGATTCAGACAATTTTTTAGGGTTTGTAGTCTACATCTCTATTCAAGATCTGATGATTGGCTATCATGCAAACTGAAGGTACAAAGAAGGTCTACCTCATTATTAACTTGTTTTGACACATTGTGCATAGTAAAGTTGATAGTTTGGTTTTATCATCACCGCCATTGTTGATAGTTTGGTTCTACCTTCATCACCGCCATTGTTGTCAACTTGTAAAAACCATCTCAACTATTTTCATTATTTCCCTATTTCAATTATTGGAATATTGTTGGAACAATCAAAATTGGAGAGTGAAATCTATAAGTATAATTAGGAGTAGATACATTTGATAATTACAGTGCAAACTTTCTTGTTGTCAGGTACTTCGTGATTCCTGTTTATTTTTTCTATTTCAATGATCAATGTATTTTGGAGACATAATTCCTACTGAAACATAGTTGAGTCTAAAACTAGGGTTACAGTTACATTTACTTGAATGAAGTTATCCATTACAACTAAAAAATTCAAACTTCCCTTTGCTAGAAGGGAATAATCAACATGTGCTCTAAATTTACTGGAAAAAATAAGAGTTTTGTAATTGGAAATTTATGAGCAAACCACATAATTTAATATTGACCCTTTATAGAATGTATGAACTAAAACTGATGAGTTTATGGAAAGACTTTAAAAAATATAATGAACTTAGAAATACAAAGTAAATAAATACATGAGAAGAGAGAGAAATGTGGCCTAAGATGTAATAAACTTGGTCTATTAGATGAAAAATCTAGGTGGATTGCCACCATATCTCACATGATGGACTTGCTTCCAAAATATATGTCAAAAACAATATTAATAAGTAATAATGCTTTTAGAGAAAATATAGAGATTGAGAAATAACACTAATAAGTTGGAAAGTAAGTTCAAATGGGGAAGGGAAGGAAGTGAATAAATATTTATGACAATGTCAAAAAAAAATCAAATCCACATAAGCTAGAAAAAAATCAACTCCACATAAGCTAGAGCAACAAGCAAGGTAGCTACAAAGCAGCAAGTTCCTACTTAAGTCAATGTAAACGAACTTTTTCTTAATGTGTTAAAGAAATTATTACTATGAATTGGTATAACTTTTTTTTTAATGTGTTAGAACAATTATTACTATGAATTGGTATAACTTCATGGGAAAAAGGGATCACAAAACTATATGTGGGGAGTGAAGTAGGGAAACAAGCTAGTAACATCAGAAAACAACTTCCAAGTTTACAAATAATGGGTTTAAGCCAAATCGTCCAAGTTTACAAATAATGGGTTTAAGCCAAATCGTTCAAGTTTACAAATAATGAATTAAAGCCCAATCAGAGTGATCTAGATTTCATGAGACAAAAAAAATAGATTGTTTTGTAGTTACAACAATTATACTAACTCAGTTTTAGAACAAAGTATTTACACGATCCAATAATTATACTAACTCAGTTTTAGAACAAAGTATTTACAAGATCCATCATTTAGAAACATAAATGTAATGTGACCCAAAAAAAAAAAATAGATTGTTTTGTAGTTTAAACAATTATACTAACCCAGTTTTAGAACAAAGTATTTTTACACGATCCAATAATTATACTAACTCAATTTTAGAACAAAGTATTTACACGATCTATCTTCTAGAGACATAAATGTAATTTGACCCAAAAAAAAATTAAATTGTTTTGTAGTTTAGTCTCTAGAAATCTTTGTAAATCTTTGTTATTATTATTTTTTAAATTAACTAAAAAAAAAAAACTATATGTTGATTTCTTTTCCTCTGTTTATTAATATTCAACTTCCAAGTTTAAATCCAATTTCAGTGACCAAATTAACGACTCAATAAAGTGAAGTATAAGAAAAGGAATTAACAGTTACTATAATTTACTTTGGTATATAGAATGGTATCATTTTTTTAAATATATTCCTTAAATATATAATTTAGTTATGTATTATGATCCAACATGCTCAAAGCATAAACATAGTGCAAAATCTCTTCATATAAATACCACCCTTTGAAATCATGAAGACTTTAATATATAATTTAGTAAAATCATGAAGACTTAAATATATAATTTAGTTATGTATTATGATCCAACATGAAGACTTAAATATATAATTTAGTTATGTATGATCCAACATGTTCATGATAAATACCACCCTTTCCAAAGCATAATTTAGTGCAAACCCATTTCATATAAATACCACCTTCAAATCATGAAGAGATATACTAGTTAAGAATCATTATTAGTAAAAGTGGTTGATATACGTTGATCGACGCCATTTTTCATTTTTTAATTAATGGCCATCTAAGCATATCAACCACTTTTTGAGCCTTTAATGTGGTTGTCGCCCACATGCATGGCCACAACCATAAACACATTTATGTACTTTAAAATGTAATAATTAATTATTATTTGTAATTACTAAAGTATTGTTTTAAATAAAATTATACCTTTTAGTTAGTATTATTATTAATCAACAATGCATTAAAATAATAATACACAAATATATGTAATAATTTTATTAATAAATTGGCTAAAAGAATTAAAATAATAATCAATTAATAATAAAATTTAATAATAATCAACACAATTATTTATTTATAATTATTAAATAATAACAAATTATTATTTATTATTTAATTACTGTAAAAAATAATTAATTAGAAAATCAAAAACCACATTTATTAATTAAAATGATTAATTATCAATAATAAAATAAATATTAAATAACACCATTTATAAAAATAGAAAATAATATAACATAAATAAAAATATTAAAACAAAATAAAATACACAAATTAATATATTAATAATCAAAAAATTAATTTATAAATTATAAAAATTTAAAAAAATAAAATAATAAATAATGTAAAGATATTACTGAAAAATTCACACCATAATAAAAACATTACATGTATCTCATTATAATAAAATAAAAGCATTATAATGTATTTTTAATAAACCATTACATGTATTTCTTACATAAATAATAATAAAATTTGAATAAAGTAAAACACATTTATAATACATTAATGCATTATAATAAAGCATTGATACAATAAACATTATTTATATATTAATTAAATACATTAATGCATTATATATTAATTTATACAGATATCATCATAATAATTTTATACATAATGATAAAGCATTAAAAATATTAACAAAAGTAATAAAATATTAACAAATGTATTAAAAATATTAATAAGATAATGCATTAATAAACCAGCAAATTTTATATATATTAACAATATATTAACTATATATAAATCAATGTATAATATAGTAAAAATTATTAAAATTGATGTAATTTTATAAATTCAAAATATTAAAAAACATTAATGAGTAACTCTATTTTATAGATATAAATAATTGATTAAGAATAATGGAAAGTACATGATTATACTAATATAATGTATAAATTAAATTATTTATACATTAATATATACAGAATGTATTAATGAAATTAATACATATCTTAATATACTACTAATTAATATAGTGTTAAACAATTAATATAATAATAAAGTAAAACACATTAAAATGATTTTATAATATTATTATATAAATACACATAACAATAATACACACATTTTACTTGAAATTATCAATTCATTAACACAATCCATCTTATACATTAACTCCACTATCACAATAATCATTAATACATTAACACAATTTAACACAATTTGGTACATTAATAAAGTAATACATTGAAAATATATTAATAAGCTAATAATATATTAAGAAAGCATTAATACATTAAATCTACATTTTATACTCATATTAAATTAATTATTAGCATTTTATTTTTATTAATGCATTAACAATCAAATTTAAACATTACATTAATGCATTAAATTTACACTCATACCATACACCACTATTAGCATTTTTATTTTTATTAATGTATTAACAATTAAATTTTAACATTACATTAATGCATTGTATCGAGTTATTACTAAATTAATTTTAATAAAGCACACACATTAGTAATGAAAAATAATTTAATGTGATATTACATAAAATGAAATAATATATTAATGATCATTAATTAATGTATTAATATGTGTAAATAAATTAATTTATTAATGTATCAATGCTTAATGTATAATGTGATGTATAATGTAACGGGTTAATTAAAAATATTAATAATGTATGAATATTATCGATAGAATAATACATTAATGTACCAATGTATTGATGTATTAATTAAACAATACATCAATGATATTTAAATTAATGTATAAAATAATAAAATAAGGCATAAATGTATTAAATAATTGAAAATTAATGTAATTTATAAATTAAAAGTATTAAAACATTAATGTATAACTTATTGAATGAAGGTAATATTGCGCTATGTATGCCATTGCAATGTTGGGCTATGCGTCTCACATTAGGTTCTATGCATCACATACAGACACAGGGTTATGTTCAATACATCACATTACTTAAATGTTTGTCACATTGTGTTGCTGTGCATTACCACGCTATTAATACACATTAGGTTCCATGCATCACATAGCAATAAGGGATTATGTTCAATACATTGCGACGCTTGGAAATGTTTGTCACACTATGACGTCAGAATATGCCCGTATATCACACCATGGTGCTATGGTTCTTCATATAGTTATGACGAGTCTAAGTGAAGATCATTGCACATAGACTCGTCAAAAAGTTCGTTGCATTGTCACAAAGGAAAGAGTTTTGTAACATAATGAGGTATGAACATGAACGTCGCATATCAAAGTGGGTTATGTTCATCAATACTGCAACGCTAGAAAATATTCATTTCATTGCAAAGTAGGGTTATGTTTGTCACATTACATACTGGTTATGCACATTACATTGTGAGAAGATTCATATTCGCCACATTGTGACATTTGAAAATGTCATACATTACGCATCGACAGTAATAGGTTCAATACATCATGGACGACAAGGCTATGTTCTCAAATCACACGTCCATATATGTTTCTTCTGTCACATTGTGACGCATATGTTTAAGACACATTAAAACATCTGTTTTGTTCCCGTCACACTGGCTTTTAGCAAGGCTTTGTTCATCACATTGTGACGTGTATTTATGTTTGACACGCTAGACATTACTATGTTTTACATGACATGGACATGTTCAACACACCTTACGACACTCCACTATCTTCATCTGATTGCAACAAGGTTAGGTTCATCGATTGCAACGGTGCATATGTTCATCACATTTCAACACTACTACTTTAGACATATTTTGATATCCATTTCTGTTCATCCCATCAAGTAACCATAGGGATATGTTCATTACATCATGGATGTGTGTATATGTTTGTCACATCACGACATAGCAACGTCAAAATGTAACAATGACAAAAAAGGCTATGTTCATCACAATGCAATGAAAGGGATATGTTCATCAAATTATGACAACAAGGTTATGTTCGAATACATTGCAAACGGCCAAGATATTTTCTCAACACATTTTGACGCTACTTATGTTTGTCACATCATCAAGATCCCTTTTTCATCACATTGTGACTAAAGGGATATGTCCATCACATTGCAACATCTATATATGTTTGTCACATTATGAAATTACTATATTTGTGATGTTAGGGTTATGTTCATCACCCATGATGATTGTGGATATGTTCATCATGCTGCAACGACAAGGTTATTATCATCACATTATGATGTCCGTGATATGTTCATCACATTTCAACATTAATATTTTCATCACATTACTATGAGGCTATTTTGTTAAATTGTCATGATAGGGCAATGTTCGTCGTGATTGATCGTTTCAGATATGTTCACACATTGCTTAATGCTAGGAAACAATTTTGACACATTTACATCGGTGACCATGTTGATTATGGTTAACCATGTTGGGCCATGTTTATTGTGGTTGGCCATGGTTAGGCAATCTCATATTTTCAACAATGATACTTTTTTCAGCAATCAATTTCACCAACCTATTGAGATCGACTCTATCAAGCAATGGTTAACTAGACATTAGGTTAACCATGTTGGTTAACCAAACATTAACCATGATGGATAACCATACATTAGGTTGTTTATGTCACACTGGGACAATGGGTTATGTTTGTCATATTGCTAAATTTACAATGTTTCACATTATGACATTAGGATATTTGTGTCACATTGTGACCACGAGGCATATGTTTGTCATATTGCGACAATTTGAAATCTTCACACAATATGATGTTAGGATATTTGTTTGATATCACATTGTGACAATAGTAAATTTTCACATCACATTGTTTCTATTTTCACTTATGCATCTACAAAGCTATGTTTTTCACATTCTAGAAATAGGGCTAGGTTCATAACCCTTGCTATGTTACTATGTTTGTCAAAATGGGACAATGACGACGAAGCTGGCGTTTGTCAAAATGTGACAATGACAAAAGGTTATGTTCATCGCATTACTGCAACGCCAAGATATTTCAACATTATTTTTGACGTTATATGTTCAATACATCAATGTATATCCCTTTCATCGCATTGTGACGAAAGGGATATGTCCATCAAATTGCAACATCCGGGTATATGTTTGTCACATTATGAAATTACTATGTTTGCGATGTTAGGGCTATGTTTGTGACATTAAGTGACATTAGGTTGTTTATGTCACATGGGACAATGAGTTATGTTTGTCATATTGTGAAATTTACAAATGTTTCTCAAGCATTATGACATTAGATATTTGTGTCACATCATGGACTACTTAGGTATATGTTTTTCTCATATTAAGTACATTTTTGAAATCTTCACACATTAAGTGATGTTAGGATATTTTTTACATCACATTGTGATATATTGCAACTTTGACTTTACTTTTTATATGTTAGGATATATTGCAACTTTAACTTTACTTTACTTTACTTTACTTTAGGTTTTATATGTTAGGATATACTGCAACTTTGACTTTACTTTTATATTACAACATTATTATATTTGTCACATGACAACGCTTTGGTTCATGTTCCATACATTATGGAAATAAATTTTCTCAATACATTAATAAAAAATCATCTATAACTTTACAAATAATGATTTTTTAGTTGTTCTAAATAAGTTTCCCACCCATACAAAAATTTCATTAAACTCCACATACACACATACAAAGCTTATTAAAACCTCTTATTAAAAATAATAAATTCCACACACTCATGAAACCATATTTTCTAATCATTAAAATAAATAGATGTCTTATAACACTTTGTGTATAATATAACTAATTGTATATTCATAATAACTAATAATATAGTTAATTATTATTATTATTAATAATCATTAATTATTAATTTATCATATATAATAAATGAAATATTGATTTTAATAAAAGTAAATAAAAATATCATATATATATATATATATATATATATATATATATATATGATTGATTTTAATAAAAATAAATAAATAAATATATTTTCATAATGGATAAAATTTAAATTAAAATAATAAAATCATCATTTGTATTATTTAAATTATAATTATCTATTTAATCTATTTAATATGTAAATAAATAAATAAATATATTTTCTGGACAAAATTCTAGTATGTGAATCAGTTTCTCAATGAATTCGTATCCCTAAATAATTCACTTTAGCAAACATGCAAGTGCGCATTAACAAAAATTTTGAAGTTTATAACAACATAATTCATATTCCTAAATAATTCGTATCCCTAAATAATTGGTTGGCGTTGTGAAGTTTATAACAGCATAATTCGTATCCCTAAATATTTCACTTGCAAACATGCAAGCATTAACAAAAAAAAAAAAAAAAAAAAATCAATAGCATAGTTTTATATAAATGGAACGTTGAACCAAACCAAACTGCTCAATCAAAAGTGTATAATATATATAAAACTTGTGGCATTAAAAATTAATTCTAACGCTATATATTTAGTTCAATATCTTGATTAAATGCCCTAAAATTTGAAAAGGAAAACCATTTAATACTTTCTATAAGAATTAAACCACTCACATTATTCATTGTTCTTAAGCCGTAAAGTATTTAAGAGAATGAAATTTCCTTCATATTTAAATGGCTTGACGGCTACATGATACAATCATAGTTTCAGGATCAAACGCTAAGCCATTTAAATATGAAGGTAGTTATATTCTCTCCTAAATAAAACAATAAAACTATTTTATCGATAATAAATGCAGCGAATCATAAATTTGTTGATGTCTTCCACCCCCCTATTTAACATGTCCGCACAAATACAAATACAGCTTAATGCAAAAGATCTACTAATTTAAGCTTTAAGAATGGGATCAGAAAATAGATATACCGCGAGAATAATTGTCTTCAAAAAGAATCCACCACCAATTGCATCAGGCATCACACAACCTAGAATAGATTAAACCTTGAAAACTTCTAAGAAGTAATAATCATTCAAAATTTCTAAAATACAATATTAAAGTTACTTGACATAACCCTAATGTAAGAGTAAATGAAAATTTTCCATAATAATCACCAAAATATTAGCTCTTTTATTCAACAAACAAATAAAATAAACTCCTACAGTATCAAGTTTGACTGGCTAGACCACATATGACATCGAGTTCGACTGGGACTCCAACTTCAGAACCCTAGGTAAACATATCATTCATATTTATCAGATCATAATTCACTCATTCATCTTATATACCATATCAGACATAGTGTTTTGAATAGGAATTACAGTTGAATCATATTATGTATCTACCAAGAAGAAGAACATGATCTATATAGTCGGAAAAAGAACACTACAAATTATATAATTATGATAGAATATTCCTTGATATAGAGATTAGTACCACATTAGATATTCATCATATCGTATGAGTGTGGGATTGAAAGTTCTTGACTCTTACATCAGAACCTCCGAATGTTGAAGCATATCAGTGCTTAAAACTACATGATGAGAACTCCAGTATATAATTCTCTCAAATATTCCTATGACATCAAATCAAATTAGCGTAAATCAAATGGAACGATACATTACATTATAAAATTTGCCATAGTGTGTTGAGATTCCATGTGAAGAAACCAGAAACACATGTACTCGATAATGAAAGTTGTCAAAGTATTAATTGGATAGTTGCAAGCTAGAAATCGTATGGAATCATCTTTACCAAACTCGTACATCTAGTTCAACTTTTGATTGAAGAAAATAATGCTTATTGGAAGAAAAAAAACCTTGAAAAAACATTGTGCATTCAATCGTATTACCTGCGACGAATCGAAGAAAAATAATGCCTATTTGAAATAGCTTAACCCAAAAAAAAACATCATGCATTGACTGTATTACTCTGCATTTAATTGAAGAAAAATAATAATGCTTATTTGAACAAATAACTCGAAAAAAAATGACTGCATCGACCGTAATACAGATGATTGTATCTCATATGAATCAATTACGTGTTCAAATTCAAAAATCTTTCGCTCTTGCATACGATGACCAATCCAAGATCATATCAACCCTCAGAGAACTGGTGAGTTCTTTGTTGGTAAGAGCTCATATCACCAATACATTACTGCATTTAATAAATACATTAATCGATCGAATTTTACTTTGATTACAAGAGATTGAGAATGACAAAGGCTGATACAGTAAATGTTTCGGCACATGGCAATAAACAATAGAGCTGCTAATCCACTCCTCTCTGAGGCTCTCGTAGCACAGTGAAAGGGCGGATACAATAAATTTTTCTTAAACATGGCCTATGAAACTGTCGATTGCTAAGAAAAAAATTAAAAATTAGGATATCCACTTACTCTCCACTACCGCGAACCTAAAACATGTCCAAATATGTTCACAGCATTACTGAGCCAGACCGGTAGAGTTAGGTTTTTTAAAATTCATACCGCAATATTGTGCCCAATTAGCAAAACGTACCAAAAGCCGCCCAAGCATATGGAGCTTTGAAACCAATCGCTGAGTTAGGTTTTTGCAATTCATAATCATATTGTGCCGTATAGCAAAACGCCAAAAGCCTAATGGAGCTTTGAAATAGTCGAATCGTTAACGCATGACTAAAAAGGTCGAATGTTAACTCTCTTCACCTCATAAAACATGGCCACATAATACAATGTTTAAAATTAATGCCCACAAATACATGAAACGGTCAACTTTTAAGTAAAAGGAATTACAGCTGCGTTGTTTTATGCATTTAGACCTCGACACATAGAAGAATTTGAAAGGGCATCTGTTTTATGCGTTAATAGAAACGCAAACCATCATGACCAGATGCATACGCTACTTCACATCCAACAGGTAAGATGAAACCTAACATGGTAATGAGCGTTTTATACATATTAATCCCGGTTAATGAGTAACGTGGCATTCAAAAGTGAGGAAAGTAATTTTAATCATGATTATGTAAATGTGAAAAGTAAACAAGGAAAACGCATGCTTTCATAAATGTGTGCTAGTTATGAATTTAAATCTCATTCATTGATTTGGGATTTAATTAATTTAAGAATATGCTAGCATCTTTGATTCTTAATCCTAAGATTAAAAATTTGTAATTAAAGGTTGATTAATTCATCAATTCCAATAGGGGGACGCCTATCGGTAATGAGAATTTATTTATTATTATAATGTTATAATTTCTATTTATTTTAAATAAATTATTATTATTTATCATTTATAAAAATAAAATTTAAAATTAAGTTAATTGTATTTAAAATTGATTATTATAAAAATAATACATTGAAAAAGACACGCTCGTATGTGTTGTAGAACACAACCGTCAAGAAAGCACGTGTCTTAATGCATGATTCTCTGGCTTGCCCGTGGTTTACATCCATTCACGACAATGTTTATCTATTTTGTTATGCACTGAAAATTCAATCTTGGGTCAGCCGTGGAGAAGCCTAAAGAAAAAATGAAGTCCTCCCTCCACTGTATGATTAAATTCACTATATGGAGAAAAAATGAAGTCCCTCCACTGTATGATTAAATATTCACTGTTGTACATATATCCTTAGTATTCATTTTCAATACTCATAATTCTCATGTCCAGCTAAGTTATTGATATCTCTTTTTTTTGCCAGTACTGATCGAACATGCCATGCTAAGGACAGGATTCTACCAGTGGTAAAGTTGTTCGAAATCAAATATGAACCCTCTGAATTGAACAAAATTTCATCCTCAATCGGCAAGTAAAGATCTCACCTCTTTTTAGTACAAAGAATGAGTATGCATCATATAAACCTACACGTACTTCTTTGATAAAATTCATAAACTATGACATTTATGAAGATATTTAAGGTATTACTTTGATTTATATTGATTTGTTGTTTACGTGCTAGTAATAGAATTACAATATATGCATAGAATTACAATATACCATACATAGAATTACACATATTCATAAAACTTCAAGCATTTTTTTACATTAGTTTAAATTGCTATGAAGAAAAGCTCAAACTTCAATGTACACAACATGTTTGATAACTATATTTTATACAATTTATCAATATATTTATAAAAATACTCATCAATATATTTATAAAAAAACTATGGTATATCAAAAAAAAATTAAAAGCATTTCTTTGAATTTGAATTCAAATGTACATAGCAGTTTTTACCCTACTACTTTCACCATTTATTATAAAAACAATGGTATATCAGAAAAAATTTAAAGCATTTCTTTGAATTTGAATTCCAATGTACATAGCAGTCTTTACCCTTAAATTATTTATTATGGATGAAAAGGCTACAAGATAATTCTAATATTGTTTTAAATTCTTTATTATGGATGAAAAGGGTAGAAGAGAATTCTAATATTGTTCATGGATAGAGAACTTATGAAATACAAAAATAGTATTATAAATCCATATCTCCATTTACAAAGATCCAAATTTAATGTTTGGGTATCAAAATGCTTGCTTTGGTCTAGTTCCAGATTCTATAATAGTGGTTTATAGCCTGACTGTGCCTACTCTGGTGGATCAATGGGTTATGTCGATCGATTGTAGGAGCTTAATGTGTAAGAACCAGCTTTCCGTGCTTTGGTGTTTCCTTTTTTCTACCTTACTCGAATGCCACTATACAGTGGGAATGGCAGTATTAGTTAGCTTGTTGATATCACCTACACTCTTTCTTATTCTTATTCTTCCCTAAAGTAGAGAAGATTAGGGAAGAAATGAAACCAACTTCCTGGCATTCGAAACAGAATAGGTATGATGGACTTATTATTGTTAAACCCTATTTTGATTCACAATAAAAGTAGATTTAGATTTTGACAACAATAGATCTCATATATTTATAAAAATATTTATTGAACAAAACTCATAAGTAGATAATAATAAATTACAAAAACATAAAGGAGTTTGAACATTTAATTTAAGATGAAAACTATTAAAGTAGCTGATCTAACAACTCAGAGAATAGATCTTTCCAAATACTTTACCAATTAAACCAAAAAAAAAAATTCAAGTGAATTTTCCCTTCAAAACATTCGAGGACTGTGTATAAAAGTTTCTAGAGACGAAACACTAAAACAAATAGGTCTATATTCGTCTTTTGCCCAAGAAAGCACAGAGAAATAGAGATCCGAAAATACAGAAAAATAAAGATCGGATGTGGGTAGGACTTTATTTTTATTCTCCCTCAGCCTTTAGAGTAGTCTCCTTATGGACATAAATAAAAAGAATTTTGGGGCAAAACAAAAATCCAAGTACATGATCCTCTCAATGCATCTTTGTTTAAGACCTACTACCCCTCAATGCAATCAAGAATCAACTCAGAATCCGTTTCATACTCTAGCACCATCCTCAGCCTCAGTTTTATTATTATTATTACATGTGGTTGCCTCAATTGCATAAATAACTTGCATGGAAATTACATGTAACTGCTTCGATTGCATTAAATAATGTGACAGCACCCCCAACAAACCACCTTAAACTGCATTAATTTATAGTGTCAGATTATTTTTTGCATCTAACAAATAAATAAATAAAATCGACCCTCCACCACAGCTAATTAAGTCTTATCATGATGTTAAAAAACTTTGAAAAATTAATCTAAAACAATGCAAAATGCACTATTTAATATAACAAAAAGCGTAAGGTCAAAGCATGTTGATTGCTACTCGAATGCTATTCACAACTCACATGGCAGAGCTTCCGAGGTGGCATTCCAGCTAGCGTCCTTCCTTCTCTTGCAAGTTATCTTGATAATGGGTAGTCTGCAAACATCTACTCGACTCAATTCAATTGTATTCTATGAAAAGAAGGGAAGAATTGAGAAAAGATACCTTACTGGAGAATGAGGTGGTTTTCTTCTGCAAGGATCAGTCGAGGTGGTGTTCTTCTAGGATCATCCGAGGTGGTGTTCTTCTGCAAGAATCAGTCGATGGTGTTCTTCTGCAAGGAGAAGTGATCCAAACATCATGATATATTGATCATTGAATGTCTGCAAACGTTGACTCTAATCAATACAATTGCATTCTATGAAAGAAAAGGGAAGAATTGAGAAACTATACCTCAAGGGAGAACGAGGTGGTGAAGGTTGAACGAGGTGGTCTTCTTCTGCAACCAACCTGCAACGAATGATGGAGCAATGAGCAACGACGATGTTCTTTGCAAGGAGAAGATCACTCCAAATGAAGGAGCAACATCAAGTCAGTACAGTTGATGAAGGAGTTGCATCAACTACTACAGGAAGGTGTTATGCTTAGCCATTATCTTTGTTCTTATTTTTATCAAAAGGTATAACATAACGGATCTTGTAAGACTCATCTTGTTGATCCTGAATGAGAATCCCCATTGCCTCTTCTCTTCTCTTCATGCTTGTCATCATATGATCCATACTGCTCATCTTGTCGAGCCCATAGTGAGGGAGTTATGCCCATACCGCTACGCTCCTCTCTTGGCAAGGCCGTACCACTTATCCAGTCATCTTGAACCTACCCAGTCCTTTCCTTGTTCACTATTCTATTGACGATATAAAATCCCTTCCTTCCTATCGCTCAAGGCCACAAAGGCTGAAGCCGCAACCTGAACCTCAGAGGCTTCCTTGGAGGAGCTAAAGGCGGCCTTCAAATTTTTCAAATTCCTTGGATCCATGGAGAACCAGAAACCAAAAACTAACCAGACTGCCCGTGGTCCAAATACACAAATGCGTAGAGGAAACAATGAGTGACGCCGAGCCTGTGGCATGAAGAGTGGATAATTAAGAAAACTCCCTGTGCAAATGGACATGACATTCACTAGGTGTGGGTAATTCATTGCCGGATATGGCAATTGAATATGCCTATGTACCTTCACCATTAAGTGAGACCCAAGCCACCGTCTGTTCAATCAGAGTCTACAAGGGAATGTCTAGAGCACGGGACTCTCAACTCGCTCCCCCCTGTAAGTAACTTGGAGAGGCCCCTATCTACTGACTGTGGCTGGTAGGGTGCTAGGGCTACAAGCGTTTTCACAAGCTATCTGGCTCTTTCACAAGAAGAGAAAGATTGGTGACGAGGTAAAGAGATATCTCTCCCCAAACTCCATTCCACTTCAATTGATAGATGATAATGCAGGGTGGGTGCGATATATGGAGGAATGGTATAACTTGTTTTATTTGAAAGACCATAATGGGATAAATCTGCTCCAGAAGTCAAGTATGGATGTAGCAAAAGTTTCATGTCCATTTCCATCCACCCCCACTGAGCCCGCACTGATTCACTACCCAATTCCAACAATCACTATACCTGATTGGATTCCTGACGACCTCAAAAGGTATCAATGAAACAACGCAATAGACTAGGAAATAATGACAATTTTCTTAACAGAGGTCATGGATTACATTGTGAATTTGCAGTATTCGCAGGTACTAGCCGAGGCCTCTTCCTACATTTCATTCCATCTCTATATCAGGATATTGTAGATTCGAAAAGAACATCTAAGCAGAGGTCATGGATTACATTGTGAATTTGTAGTATTCGCAAGTACTAGCCGAGGCCTCTTCCTACATTTCATTCCATCTATATCAGGATATTGTAGATTCAAAAAGCACATCTAAACAAAGGTCATGGATTACATTGTGAATTTGAAGTATTTGCAGGTACTAGCTGAGGCCTCTTCCTACATTTCATTCCATCTATATCAAGATATTGTAGATTTGAAAAGCACATCTACTGATACAAATCACACAGCTTCAATTAAAAAAGCAGAAACATCAACACTTCTCTTCTCCTGTAAATGCACATGTTTTAAAAGCACACTAATTGCTTAAGTCCTATACAAAATTCAGTATCAAATGGATTGTTTGGTGTTGCTTTGGAGAATAACTCGTAAGTTACCCATACTTCAAATACTCTTGACGACGTTAAATTCTAATTATCTCATTTAGTTTTGGTTGGGACTAACATAACTATGTTGGTTAGATTTAATAACAATCTTTAATAACCATCTTATTTGGTGGCATTGGGTTGATAATATACTTTTATTATACAAGTTTTTCTTAAAAGGTAAGTTCAGTGATCAATTTGTTTTAGAAAAATTAAAAAAAAAATAAGGATACTCTTTAGTGCTTATAAGATTATATTTAAGTTTTGTCTAATTTTTAAGATTATATTTAAGTTTTCTCTAATTTATAAGAGACATTAAGAGATTTTATTAAAAAAAAAATACAATGAAGTTGTAGATAATGTTTAAAATCTTATGAATTCATAATTATATGATAGTTAGTTTTCCAATATCAAACACACATTATGTAAATTAATAGTGCGAATTATAGGGAATAATGAAGCAAAATGTTATTCAAAGACTCATACATCAAAACTAGGTGTCATATTTACAAACCTTTTATCATAGCACTAGGAAAACCTTTTATAATATCACTAGCCAATATATATGTAGGAAAACCTTTTATAATATCACTAGCCAATATATATGTTCATATATATAAAGATAATGTGGATGGAAAATATTATGATGTTCATATATATAAACATAATGTGGATGGAAAATATCTATGTTCTCAAATGACATTGATAATGCTATAACTTTCCCCTCCGGACATTGATAATGTTCTCAAGGGATTGCTCAAAGTTTTCCCCTCCTGAGACTGTTTCGGATCCAGCAGAGGAGACAAATTTTGATGGTTACATCTCACCACCAGACCAGCTTGCGGAGGAGGCTCCTTTTCCACAGAGGGACTTCATTCCACCTGAAGACACTTTAGTGGGTAAGATCCATCAACATTGTCCTTCACTTTTCAATACCTTCTCTGCCTGGGACAGACTCTTTATCAATGAGCAGGCCGACAAAATCTTGTTTTCTGAACCTTCGGTTTCTCTTCCTGTTAAGCCTGTCTCACCACCTTTTTCCCCTCCTCCCCTGCCAAAACCATCTGAGCCAGTACCCACAGACACTACCATCATCTCTTATCCTTTACATACACCTCAGTTGTTGACATCTCCTGAACCTTCTGCATGGGATTCGAATATCCAAGCTACAGTAGTCTTAGAAGAAACACCAGATTCTTATATTCTACCTAGTTACACAGAGCCAACCTCACCTGAACTCCAACTAGAAACCTTGCTCTCGGATGCTACCCCAGCTCCCATTCTTCCTTTCGATTCGATACCAATCCATACTTATCAAGGGAAAAATCTTATTCAACCCACCTTACATGGATCTGATCTTCCTTCTTCTTCAAGAGTTAAACCGTCACCTGAACCGGATCCCACTTGGTCAAGAGGTTTAGGGCTTGAACTTTCGCCACTAAAAACTCGCAGTGCATGCAAAAAGACATTGACCGGACCGTCGACATCAGGTACATCATCTACTGTTACAAATCAAGGGGCGCTTAGAGGATTAAAATCCCTAGCCCGAGGTAAATCATGATCCTTCTCTCCCTCAACATCAGAGGGGTTGGAGGACCCCTGAAACTTGCCTCCATGCGAAGACTTCTTGAGAAGACCCATCCATCTATCATCTTCCTACAAGAAACACTAGTGGATGCTTCTGCTGCTAGGGATTTTATGCATCGGCTTCGACCGAACTGGATGGCCTGTGCTGCAAGTTTTGTAGGTAACTCGGGCGGCCTACTGGCCTCGTGGGACCCTTCCCTTCTTGATATTTCTCTGATGCTCAGTCCAGGGGGGATTTTACTTTCGAGGACCTGTTTTGAACTGAAAACTAAACTCAATCTGCTAAACATTTATGGTCCATGTGCTGACCGCAAATCTTTCTAGGAGCGACTTGATGGACTAGGTCTATTGGTGGCTAAGAATCTCATCCTCGCTGGAGATCTTAATCTAACCACCAGTCCCAAGGAAATGTGGGGAGAAAAGGCATTGATTGACCCACTCTTGAGCTTTTTTAATCATATTTTTTACAAAAACTCCTTGGTCGATTTGAAGCCAGCAGAGCTATTGCCTACTTGGAGAAATGGGAGACTAGGACCAGCAGGCATAGCGAAAAGACTTGACCGGTTTTTAGTTGCGGAAGATTTACTCTCGCCTTCATGCAGCTTCCGAGCTTGGGTAAATCTCCCTTTCCTTTCTGATCACACACCAATATGCTTACAGATAGGTGAAGGCCGATTCGGAGCTGGACAACCTTTCAAGTTTAATCCGCAATGGCTGAAGGAGGATTCTTTTGACCACCTAGTTAGATTGGTGTGGGCTGACACTACCCTTACTATACCTGGAGACGCCCAAGGTAATCTGGTTAGAAAATTTTCCAGATTAAAAGCACTTACTATTCATTGGTTAAAAGAAAAAAAGAAAACGGAACAGGCAGATTTAAGTAGAATTGAACAGGAGCTGGAAGACCTTCTTAGATTAAAGATCCAGGATGCTTGCTGCGCTGACCTTGACTATAAAATTCACTTTCTAGAGGAAGCCCGTAACAATTATCTTCGTGAGGATGAGGAGAGATGGTGCATGAAAAGAAGAATGCTTTGGCTAGCTGGCGGGGATAAAAATACTTGTTTCTTCCGCAGAGTTGCCATCTCTCGTCGATCTAAAAAGTATTTATGGGATATAGAGGAAGAGGACGGAAAACTACACCAATCACCAGAAGACATCAAAATAGTGGCCTTCAATCATTTTAAATCTTTTTTCCAGGAAGCTTCTGCTCCTAGCCTTACAGCACAGATAGAAACAGCAAGACTCTTCCCAAAGATGGTATCAACCGAGGAGGCATTAGCTTTAGAATCTCCCTATTCAAAGGAGGAACTTTTAGAGGTTATCAAAGGATTCAAAAAAGAAAAGAGCCCAGGACCCGATGGTTGGTCTGTTGAATTATATCTCCATTTTTTCGATCTTATGTGTCAGGATCTTCTGGATGTCATGGAGGATGCAAGAACTAGAGGGTTGGTAAATTCTCAGCTAAACAATACCTTTATTGTTTTGATCCCAAAATCAAATCTACCCAGGCAGTTTAAAGACTTTCGACCTATATCATTATGTAATCTGTGTTACAAACTAATCTCTAAGATCATTGCCAGAAGAATCCATCCCTTTCTCTCCCGGGCACTTTCAGAGGAACATCTTGGATTCCTTAAAGGGAGACAAATTCTCGATGCCATTGGAGTCGCACAAGAATGCATTCATAGTATAAAGATTAAAAAACAAAAAGCCATTCTTCTAAAGCTGGACCTTAAAAAGGCCTTTGACTGCATTAACTAGAATTGTCTCCATCTTATTCTTTTACAGAGTGGTTTTGGATTAATTACTACCAGTTGGATTTTGGGCTATATCTCCTCGGCCACCCTTGCAATTCTAATCAATGGGGAAGCTACTAAAGCTTTTCACTGTGAGAGAGGACTCCGACAAGGATGCCCCCTCTCACCTCTTCTTTTCATTTTGATCCTGGAAAGTCTCAGCATCTTACTCAAAAAAAGCCAAGCGGAAGGACACTTGAAAGGGATTAAAGTCTCAGGGTTGACTCATATTTTGCATATAATTTTTGCAGATGATGTGTTGATCATGACCACTGCCAATCTAGCTGAATGGACCATCATTCACTCTCTCATTAACACCTTTTTCTCTATTTCAGGTTTAGAGACCAATATCCACAAGTCAGTCTTCCTAGTATCGAAAGCATAGGAGGAATTGCTAACAGATTTAAAAATTTTGTTCGATATTGATTCTCACGAGTTAGCAGAGGGGTTTACTTACCTGTGCTACTTTATAAAATCATCCAGCTATACAAAAAAATATTGGATTTGGCTTATTGACAAATTTGAATGTAGAATTCACAATTGTTGCAACAGAATGCTCTCTATGGGAGGCATATTTGTTCTTATAAAATTCATCTTGGAAAGCCTCCCGGTGTATTAGATGGTGTTAGCTCACATCCCTGCTTCTATTTTGAAGACCCTTTGAAAACTTGTCTTCACCTTCCTTTGGACTGGCAGCTTCCAGTCTATCTCTGCTGGCATGTCTGGAAGGCCAGAAACAAAGCACTTTTTGATGAGAGACCACCATCGATTCAAAGAGTGGTAAATATCATTCTTGTTGAGGTGACCACTTCAGGAAACAAAACCAAGGATCCGCCATCCCTCAGACACAAACTAGCAATTCCACTTGACAGAGCAGTTGCGTGGTTTGATGGCGCGACACAACAAGGTGGCTCTCTCTGTGGGGCGGGAGGAAAAATCGCTTTAAACTCTCACACTTGCATCCGTTGGACTCTAAACTGCGGACAAGGAACTAACACGAAGGAAAAACTTTTGGGAGTGTGGGCATCTCTCATTCTGGCATGTCGCCTGCACACCGATGAGATTTTACTTCTTGGAGACTCCAAAATTATTATTGATTGGCTTAATGGTCAAGCTAATTTCCATGTGGCATCCCTAGAGTGTTGGAAGAAAGAACTCAAGAAGCCACACTCTCAATAAGGAAGCTCTCTTTCTCTCACATCTACAGAGAGGAAAACAGCGAGGTGGATACCCTATCTAAAAAAGCTTTGTATATGCCTCCTGGCCAAATTCGTTTTTCAAAGTGGGAGGATGGCAATGAAGGACCATCCATCATGATCAACCTTTGATTTCCGCCATCTTCTGTTTTATTTTATGCATCCCTTTTGATCTGGAAGTTGATCATAGTAGAGACAAGGAATAGGTAGTTTTGATAGAATGAACTGAATTAATCCAAAAGCACAGTATCTCCTTATGTATTTGTCTTTCGCGAAGATTGTATGTATATTTTTATATCCTTATGAATATAAAGCGCATTTTTTCTCGTGGAAAAAAAATGCTATAACATAACATTGACATTATGTCGATTAATAGTGAGAAGTATAAGGAATAATGAAGCAAAATAATATTCAAAAACTCACACATCAAAACTAAGTGCCATATTAACAAACCTTTTATCATAACACTAGGAAAACCTTTTATATTAATATCACTAACCAATATATATGATGTTCATATATAAAAACATAATGTGGATGAAAAATATCTATGTTTATATGATGTTCATATATATAAACATAATATGAATGGAAAATATCTATATTCTCAAATAATATGACATTGATAATGCTATAACATGACATTGATAATGCTATAGTAGAAAAGATGATATATAAGTATTTCACCTTAAAACTAATTTCTTTACAATTTCCAATCACATTCCAATGAAAAAGAAGCACTCTAAAATTGATAAACTCTCTCTTAATTGATAAACTCTAAAATTGTCACTCGGTGTACCAGCGTTGATTGAGAGTTCGATGGGAACTTTACCCTTGATGTAGATTTACCGAGAGTTCGATGGTAACTTTACCCTTGATATAGAATTATTGAGAGTTCGATGGTAACTTTACCCTTGATGTTGAAAAGTTGATCTATGTCCCTATAATCTTCACCACGATTACTCGATGTTGAATCTTTACCTTCGATAACAATAAGCAATTGGCTAGATTATAAACTAATGTGGCCAAGTCAATGAGTTAATCATATTGGATCCATTATATATAATTGTTATTTCCATCCACATTATGTTTATAATGCCATATCAGTTATATATATAAAGTGTAACGC
>SNQJ01S0057311.1:43551-63056 GCA_010110895.2 Picea sitchensis
AGGAGCAGACGCAGCAAGGCAGCAGAAATTAGTATCAGTATCAGGTATTTGTCAAGTTATGCATTTATCTCATTTTTACCAAAAAGTTATTACCCTGTGATAAACCTAAATTACCGAAATGGCTGTTGAGAAAATAAATATATGCTGTGAAATCATTATCTCCGTTTAGAAAATGAATTGTTTATGAAATTAAATTAATCCTTAGAATGATATGGGTATTACATAAAGATAATGTGGATGGAAAATATATATATATATGATGTTCATATATATATTTTCCATCCATTAGTGGATCGTGTAGAATACTTGAAGCATCATATATATATTTTATTTTCCATCCACATTATTTTTATGTATATTTTCCATCCACATTATGTACATTATGTTTATAGGTCTTGGCACTTTCTAACACCAGTTTTTGTGATTTGGTGTTGGTATTGGGGTTTTGATATTGTGATTTGATCTATAGTCTAAGTCTAGTGTTGTAGCTATAGGGTTATGGTTTGAAGTCTAGGATACATACTGATATTAGATAATTTACTTGTTAATATATGATTCCTGCCCCCTAATGCACAACGAAACCCTCTATACCAATACTAATCATAACTCATACTATAGATGATGCATTAATTTTCTAAAATCCATTCAATTAGACAAACCATTAGTGTAATGATATGTCATAATGATAAATAATTTTTTTTAATAATTTTTTTTTTTTAATTATAACTTTGAAATTCATTTATTCAATTTTTTTAGTGTAATGATATGTCATAATGATAAATACTTTTTTATTTTTAAAATAATATTTTTTATTTTTTAAATTATAACTTTGAAATTCATTTATTTTTTTATTTTTTTAACGAAGCAGGGACTAGATGCTTCGTAGTTATTTCCCTTGTTTGTATAGCATTTGATCTATTTTGACTTATGTATTAATTTGCTTTGGCTTAAATTTTTTTAAAACTCTAATGTCTAGTCCCTTGCTTGTATAGCATTTGATCTGCTTTGACTTATGTATTAATTTTCTTTGGTTTAATGTTTTTTTTTAAACGTTAATGTTAAACCTAGCAAACAATCATTTTAATGCATCATCGCCAAGGGTGTGTGCATGGTCGTGGTTCTAGTGATGGAAAATTGTAATGCATCTGGAAGTTTCTATAGAGAAAATTGTCGGTGTGGAATGCCCAAAGTTGTAGAGGAGGTAGAATGTAAATTCCCTCCAACTTGAATTGTGCATGTGGCGTTCTGATGGTCACTTTCCCATTGTGTAGTGCTCTTCCTTTTAGTAGTGGGCACCACCAATGAACCAACTATTGTTAAGGTGTTGGGCACCACCAATGAACCAACTATTGTTAAGGTGTTAGTGGATGAAAACTAAGAAAGTACACATAAATAAATTCCCTTTATGTCAGTGTACATAGTGTATCAAAAATTAGTTTGGTCACTTGGACTAGAAGAGAGAGTAGCAACAAAATATTTAATGAGGGGCGGTCAAATGTATTCTTAACTTTTGGATTTTCATAAATTTATGTGAGTGAAATCCACATCAAAATGTAGATGTATGTGTTTTTTTAAGTTGTTTGAATACACTACATATCGAGACAAAGATAAAGATTATTTAGAATTTTTCCAAATAGAACAATCACAATAATGACAATATCTATCTCGCATTATGACAACAATGGAATTCCAAATAAATCATAGTTGAGAGTTTTTTTTAACTTTATTATTTATAAAAATATAATTCCAAATAAATCATAGCCGAGAGTTTTTATAAAGGACCTGAAAGGTCTTCTCTTTATAAAGGAATCAATGGTGTTAAACAAATATCATATGGAAGCATAACTAAGTGTACTAAGGGTTGCATGGGGAACATAATTTTGACCTCACAAACTTTTCAAAAGAAGAACTCTGACACTGGCTCATTAGTTTCTTGAACAATAATGAAGATCAATCGTCCATAGCACAAAAAAATGGGACACGTTGAATAACATTGACGATGAGTTGTTCATAATTAGGGTGAAACAAGACATAACCATAGCACCATTGCTCAAATATATTCAAGAATAGTTAAACGATGCATTAGATGCAATATTTAACCCACCATAATATTGAAGATTAAAGAAACGGTTGTAACAGTTCATGTTGGCATGCTCCTCCTTATTTAAAGAATAAAAAAGAGGTCGCCAAGCACCATTCCCTGCTTCCATTTTTGTGAGTATAAGCATTGTTTGAAGAACTTCCCTTAATTTTCTTCTTTCTCAGTTTGCAATCACCCAATATTGTCATTCAAATGTTGTTGTTTGTGTGCAATACCGATTTCTGACTGCTTCCTTTTGTCTTTTGAGCTACCTATGCTTGATATATGGTCCACGGGAGCCCCATACCAGCCCACTGGGGTGAACACATTTCTTATTTTCTCTTTTAAATATCAAAAATATTATGTAGTGTCGATTGTTGCACACATTTTATTTGATATATATATATATATAATTTATTATTCAAAACTCCACATAGAGATATATTGGGGCTCATGAATTTTGTGGTTTCTACCTTCTAGTTAACCATGAAATCTTGAGAATGAGTTGTCATACAGTTGGCTTAGGTTGATGGATAGTTGGCACATATTGTTGGTTGTCATTGATGTCAACTATTAGAGAGTGAAATTGTACATTGATGTCAACCCTTGGAGAAAGTCTGATAGCGAATTCTAGTAGCCCAAAGGTTTGGGTAATGGACCCAAGGTTGTTTCATGTATAATGGTATGTGTTTTAATATATTTGAAGGTAAGACTATTCTAGATGGATGGTACATCTCATTCCATTTCTGGTGGTATGTGGAACGTCACATAACTTCTCACGGTTAAAGAGTTATGGCCATGAGAAGTTGGAGAACCCAGGTTTGGGTAATGGACCCAAGTTTGTTTGATGGATAATGGTATGAGTTTTGATATATTTGAAGGAAATACTATTCTATATGGATATTAAATGTCATGACATTTCTGTTGGTATGTGGAACGTCACATAACTCCTCAGAGTTTGAGAGTTATGGCCATATGAAGTTGGAGGACCCTCATATGTTGGCTTGAAGACCCAAAAGGTCAAAGAATTCAAAGAGATTGAAAAGAAGAAATTATTATTTAAATGATAAAGTAAAGTGACAAAGTCAAGAAGTATTAATTAAATAATAAAGTGAAGTGACAAAATCAAAGAAGATTATTTAAATGATAAAGTGAGGTGACAAAGTCAAGGAGGAATATTTAAATGATAAAGTAATGGAGAACTTTCTAATTATGGAAAGTCGTTAACCTTAGTAGTTTTCATCATCATCCAAGCATATCCTTGTTTATATCCTTTGCATCTTGACACCCTATACCCAAGAGGAAACATTCCCCCAAGTGTCCATCTCCTGCATGCACCTCCTTGCATTGAGCATAGGTATGTTCCATTGTTGGAACTAATTTCTTACTTGCAACACTCGTTTCCTCCTCTATATCATAATGTTCATTTGACTATGAAAAAAAAAAAAAAGACGGGCGAGAAAAGAACATTATCTTATATTGGCAGCAGTCGTGTTGCCTTTGAATAGAGCACAAACATTTGAGTCCACTTGCCATCAAAATTTTAGGTTTAGCATGACCTTGGGAAGTTGAGCTTGTTACTTAGAGTTTACTCCCCCAACTGGTTACTCTTCCAGTCCCTATGGAGAGTTTGATTGGTGCCTCCTGCATCACAAAGTTTCATCATTGATTCTATGCTTCCAGAGTCTTCCATATGTCTCATGCTTTTGTTCAAAGGATGTCTATCAGCCTGTGTCGACCATTCCTTAGAACTCTTGACTTTGCATGTTGTCCATACCCTCAGTGTGTCTCAGAGTTACATGAAGTTGTATTCCTATCATGCACCTTGGTCCTACTTTCATCATTGGTAGGTAACCTTGAACCCAACAGTCAACATTTCATTATTGGTCATTGATTGGGGTGTTTCCCTTGTGCTCGATGGCAAGAAATATATTCACACATTGGGATTCATGTAATGTCTTGGATGCCATTAGCATTATTGGTGGTTTCCTCACCTTTGTCACCATTTTTCCTTATTGGTTTCTATTTAGAGGGTCTTTTTCATGTACCTCTTGCATCTAGCACACGTCAAAGATGCACAGGGTTGTTGGTTCGTGAACATGTTCTTCATCTGATTTCCTCCAAATCATCAAGCTCCTACTTTGTACCTCTTGATGAATGATGAGAGATGCATAAATGCTCTCCTTTCAGTGGGTCTCCTTCCATCGACTTTAGCCCATCTATTCTGGAAACGAGGCCTAGATTCCTATGAGTGCCTAGAGGCTTGCAATCATTAGCAGCAAGTTCTCCCGCCATCGACAATTGGGAATACATAAATGTATCTCGATCGATGGATTATTCAAGTGTTCAACCTCGACACCTTTATTCACACTTGTAAGAATGTACTTGGTGACTTGATACCTACTTTCATTATCGGTAGGTTGTCTCGCATTTGTTAACGGTATACCTTAATGACCAGTAATCAAACAAAGTCTCATTGTGTTCGAACTCAACTCCTTTATTTGCATTATGTAGACTTGCACGTTTGGTGGATCGTGTAGAATACTTGAAGACATCAGTTCATAGTCCCATATTTCCTGAGTTGTTGTTATCTTTCATTCGACCAATACCTATGTGACTTCAGTGATCATGGGAGATTAGATTGTACTCCATTGTATACATGTATCTTCAGATTGATTTTTAGACTGGTTTTATTGGGCCTTGTTCGTGACTATGACAACCTTTGGCATGTAGCCACCTTTGTATTTCCTATTCATGACCATGAATAATTTTTTGGTATATTTTCACATGGATTTTCATTGTAATTCAAATTGGCAACCATGTGTGCAAAGTTAGTGCAGATTGTAATATTCTCATGAGCAACTAGTTCGTCCAGTTGCGTATCCATTACTCCACTTCTGGGTATTCTAATGTATTCCAGCCATCACAGATACTCCTCTAAACTCACACATTAGGGGCATTTGTTATAGAAATATTTTCCTCAACCTATGCAAATTTACTCAGAATGCCATTTTACATTTCCCTATGCAGACTTGAAGTCTCTTTTTGCAGTTCCTAGAGATAAAAATATTATTTTTCCACATATACGTGCCCTAACAGTTATACAACATGCGTATACGCAATTTGCACCATTACATCCCGCATACATCAAGTTTTGTGCCACAAATTTAAAAATGGTGTCGAGTTTCCATGTCACATCATGAGATCCATGATCCTTGACCTTCCATATACTAGAAATGTTTTGACTCGACCCTTCAGTTCCATTTGAAGGCTATCGATGGGCCATATCCAAGTTGTGGAAAAGAGCAGAAGAATTCACCTTTGAGAGAAAAATTACTTTGGAGAAATTATTCACTTCATATTGAGTCTACATCCCTTTATCCTTTTAAGTCTGAACACATTGTTCATCCCCCAAGCTCTTACTTACTTGATTGAGAACCTCATTGTCTCTCTTATATGATATTGCCTTTGGTGGAGGATTGAAGTGGTGGAGGCCCAGCTGGAAGGGACTTAGTTTCTTAGTTCGAACTGTGTTGACATGGAAGTTTGTAATTCATACACCTCTGTTGATTACATTTTAATAGAAATACTCTTTTCTTGTCCAATTAATGTCTTGCAAATATTTGAATTGTTATTCCATGGGCATATTTGTTATGAATATTGATGAATTATGCTATTGAATGTCATAACTTTATATATTATCACCATATGCTTGCGTTTCTTGGTTTTTGAGGACAAGTTGTGGTGTATTTCTTTGATTCAAGTGCTCAACGGTGGCCTTCATGGAATGTCTGGACGAGGTAAGATATTTATATTGTCTTGTTAGCATATTTTCTTATATAGCATACTTAAGATTAGAGTTGATTACTGCATTCATTTCCATCTGGTGTGTTTTACCCCATGCCATAGAGATATTTCCCTTGTAATAGGTACATGTATCAACTTTCCAAGCAAGGAATGATCAAAGGCTTGCCAGAAATTCACCTTTTTGAAGGGGTCTGTGAAGGATTCATTATTGGCAAGCATCTTGAAGAGAAGTTTGAAAAGGGGGAGGAAAATAGAGCCTCCTCTTCCTTGGATCTTGTTCATAGTGATCTCATGGGTCCATTTCCACATCCTTCCATCAACAAAGAAATGTATTTCCTTACATTTATTGATGATTACTCACACTATACTTGGGTTTATTTTCTCAATAAATATTATGAAGTTTTTGAGCATCTCAAAGACTTCAAAGCTCTAGTCGAGACACAGGCTGGGAAAAAAATCAAGATCCTCCATACAGACAATGGGGGGGAGTATATCAACAAATATGTTCATAATATTTGTCGTGAGGATGGTAACAAGTTGCAACATACAATTATATACACTCCACAACATAATGGAGTTGTTGAAATGAATAACATATCTCTCAAGGAGATGACAAGTTTCATGTTGCATGCAAGGTATCTTCCTTCCAAGCTTTGGATTGAGGCACTTAACTGTGTTTCTTACATATAGAATAGATCTCCTCATATATTTGTTGAGGATATGAAACCTTTTGAGGCTTGGACAGGTGACAAACCAGATGTCACACACTTTCACATCTTTAGATCTTGTGCATGGGCCCATATTCCTTATGAAAAGAGGAAAGATTTAAATCCATAGAGCACAACTTGCATCTTTATGGGATATCTAGATGATGTGAATGGGTACAGGTTGATTTATCCCTCTATATATTATCTCATCTTTGAGCACAATGTTCAGTTTGAGGAGAGTCCTTGGCATGCATCACCAATGCAACATGCAGATACTATTGTGCTTCCATCAGTTCTAGACATCAGAGATGATGATTCCATACACTTACATGCTACATATTCATACTCAGAGGATTATGTACCTGGATTTGATTAGGTAGTACAACCAAATGAGGAGCCAACACCAGAGCTTCAATAGATGATAAAGTGGGCACAATCCACACTTCAAGCAACAGGCGACCTTGCAGGGGATCCATTGGATTCGAGGAGGACTCGATCTCAGCATGAGGAGCCTTCTCATGTATTTTTAGCTTCTAAACCAGTGATTTGCATGCATTGTTATATGGCTCAATATTTCGATCTGTGGACCTATAGTGAATCTATGATAAATCCATTATGGGAAGCATCCATGCAGGAGGAGTATGACTCACTCCTAGAGAATCAGACTTGGGATCTGGTTCCACTTCCACTAGGGAGGAAAATATTCAGATCCAAATGGTTATATAGTACCCAGAGAGAATGAGATGTTCAGGTGAGAAGGTATAAGGTAAGATTAGTTGCAAAAGGATTTCAACAGATTCATGGGATATATTACGATGAGATATTTTCTCCTGTAGAAAAGATGGACTCCATTCGCTTGGTTCTAGCCATTGCAACAACTAAAGGATGGGAAGTTCACCATATGGATGTGAAGAATGTTTTTCCTCACATTGATCTTTCATAGGATATCTACATGGAGCAACCACCAGGGTTCATTCAAAACTCATCTTTAGTATGCATACTGAAGAAGTCACTATATGGCCTCAAGCAGGAACCTAGAGCATGGTATGAAAAGATGGATTATTATATTATTTCACATGATTTTTTTAGATGTAAATATGATTGCAATGTTTACATGTTGAGGACTAATGACTCTTTGATGATTTTAGTACTCTATCTTGATGATCTTTTGATCACTAGTAGTTCTGCTTCAACCATTGTTGTGGTCAAAGATATTTTGCATGACAATTTCTCTGTGATGGACATGGTTCCACTTCACTTCTTTATTGGTATTGAGATTAGTCAATATGCTTTCGGCATCAAAATTTCTCAGGCTAGGTATGCCAAGGATATTTTGGATAGATTCCACATGACGGACTATAAGTCTACACCTACACCCTTCTTATCTGGGATCAGACTTGAGGATTGCGGGGATACACTATTAGTGGAAAACACTTTGTATCGACATCCGATGGGGATTATTTTGTATCTCTCCCACACCCATATGGATATCTCATATGTAGTAGGTGTAGTTTCCATATACATGCAGGATCCCCATGATCAACACTGGAAGGATTCCAGGCACATCCTCAGATATGTTCAAGGCACCATGAGTTATGGGATTCACTGTGCAACTGGTTGTGCATTGGTTCTCATTGGTTTCACAAATTCAGATTGGGCTTTTGATGGCATAGATCACAAGTCCACTTCAAGGTACACTATCAGTTTGGGTTCAAGCCCTATTTGTTGGTCAAGTAAGAAGCAATCAACCATTGCTTTATCTTCTATGGAGGTTGAGTATACAGGAGTGGTCAACTATGTCATCCAAGAAATTTGGCCTAAACACTTCCTTACTGAGCTTGGTATTGTCTAACTGTCATATGGTGTGACAATCAGAGTATAGAAAGATTTTGCAGAGATCTAGTACATCGACAGTGAACAACACACATTGAGGTTCACATGCATTTCATCAGAGATCTAGTGCATGACATGATCATTGATTTGCAATTCTATCCTTCCTCTAAACATACTATTGACATCTTCACCAAGACCTTCATTGGGCTAAATTTTTATACTTTAAGGGATCATCTTGGAGTGAAGAAAACAATTGCCTAGAAACTTCCTTTTCTTCTTTTGATGCATTGTCTTTTGACGAGGGGTTTTGTTCCCATGTGGTTTTCCCTCTTTTCTCATTTTTATTTATTGTTCATTAGTTGCATTGTACATGAGTACCTAATATGGCGTAGTTGTCAAGACTCATTTTTTAATCCATAGTGATGTTCAGGGGCGGTTCTGGAAATATTTCTATTTTCAACTCACTAGTTCAGTGGTAGTTAACTGGAGCTAGTTCTATTTTATACCATCACTATTATGCATGGATTCCTAAGAAAAATCTCCCAAATTATCTCAAGTAATCCCATGAGATCAGCATCTCTAACTTATCTCTTTATCTTCATTCTTGTTTTTGTATGTAGTCATTTGTGTATGGTTTACATTAATAAATATCACAAGTATGAATTATTCCTCCATACTCCCCTTTAATGGATACTTATGATTCAATATGGATGTTTGAGTTGTCTTCATCTTCAATCTTCTACACTCCACATAATCTTCGGTATTTTTAATCGCATCCACAGCTTTAGTTGTCATCAAATTCATGTACCATGCATGAGTTACACTATTCTTTAATAATGTCTAGATATTGAGTCAACCATTTGGACTTCATCATCTTCATATCAGGAATTTCTTTATCTTACCAATAACAATCTCATGGGTTATCATCAACCAATATTCCATATCCAGGGTTTTCCTTGGCTTACCCTTAACCATTACAATAGTTTTTTGGATTACCATGAACCATACAAGATGAAAATGCTCATCATTTAATTTAGTCAAAGAGATGACTCAAACATAAAATGACAACTCTTTCCTAAGAATGAGAAGTTTGCATTACTCTCTTGACTACTCCTTAAATAAAACTAGCTTTTGAAGACCAAATAACTCATGGAATACATTGGAATATTTTACCTTGTAGAATAGTTTCAACATAAAAGTAACTTTTTGTCATTCATGTACATCTATCCAACAACAATGTACCTATATGTGAGGTTTTGGAATTTGTCTTTTCCAACATGTGTGATGATCATGATTGATAAAGCCACAAATACTACAAGGAAGCAAGTTCCAACACTTAGCTTCTACATGTCTTATTTTGTCACAATGACTGCAATATTTCTCCTACTTCTGCACTTGGTTCATTACATTGCTACTTGTATATATCTCACCTTATGTCAACATTTCTTCTTTTGCAAACTTAATATCCTCGTTGATTGTTTGACCTTCATAACCAAGGCCTTCATTTCTTTCTCATATACATATCTCTATGGGATTATAGATTTTTTGCACAATTTTTGCATAAACTCTTTCCATCAAAACCCATTTTATTCATGACTTTGGAACCAATTCCTTTAGTATGATTTCCAAAATAACCAATATCATCATCTTCACTATGAGGTTCACCTTCAGAAATATCACCAGGATCATCATTATGAGTCTCATAGCATGAGAGAGACACATGCATATCATTATTATTAGCATCAACCAAATTACATGTTTCACAAAAACTATCAAGTTATTAGAGAAAATCACTTGTTTCATAAATTGCATCACACATTACCTTTTCTTGATTCAATTTTTTCACTTCATTTTCCAATGCTAGCAATGCATATTCCTTTTCCAACAACTCTTGTTTCAATGATTTTATCATTTGATCTTTCTTATCATGAAGTTCTAAAATATCAATCTCCCATTGGTCCAATGATTTGAACCTTTCTACTAGTTCGCTTATGCAATGTGTAGTGAAACCAACAAATTCTTGATATAGCTTGTTATCACTTATTATAAATTTAATGACTTTTCCCATTATGGAATATTTAAATTTATGTATTGTGTGAATCTCTTGGAAAACATCATCAAGATCTTGTTGAAGTAGCTCAATTTCATGATTATCATTTTGCATATGTTTTCCTATTATACCCATTTAAAATGGAAAATTATTCATACTCGCTTGTCAAAGAATCAACACAACAAATATAGGTTACAACCAATCATGCACCCTCTCTTTTAAACATAGAAACTCTGAGGGAATTGGGTACCACCAATCATGCACCCTTAGTGTTTCATCAAAACAAAAAATTAATTCAATTGGACTTGATTTTCACTATTTTGAATTTGACTTAACTCAATAGACTTAGCTTGGCTAAACTTGGCTTTGACTCTTTACATCAATAAATTTTCATGAATTCTTTAGAAAGCTTGGTACACACTTAAATTTTTCTTTGTCAACATGAAAAACTTTTTTGACACGTGTGACTTAATCACTAAATCCATTAAATTATATGAATTCAACAATGACTAAAAACCGAGAGAACCCATTAAAAATCCCTTTGAGGCTAAACTTGAATACACCTTCACATTGCCATAAATCTATGTGTACAATCTACAAATATTGCATGAAGTTGTTTCAATGTATCTTTGGAAAATGATTAAAAATTCCACTAATCAAGAAGTCAATTGAAAAAATGAAACATAACCATTTTAATAATCACTTGATCTTCCTATTTGCAATTGTTATCTCAGGAAAAGGTAGTTTCTACATTGAGAAAAACATGTTATTCACTTGCAACATTCATTTTTCCATTTTTGGTGGATTATTTCATCAATATTTTCTCCTTCAAAGTAGATCCATTTTTCCATTTTTGGTGGATTATTTCATCAATATTTTATCCTTCAAAGTAGATCCTTTTAGTCAATATGGAGAGGAATTTGATAGATATATAAAATATCTTTCCAATTCTATACTATATGCCCAATTTGGTTGTGTATAATTACCATAGTCTGCATTTTGATGACTGCATATCCTATGATTACATATAATCTATTCTTTTGTATGGGATGAATATTGAAAAAAAAATGAATGTTGAAAATGCAACAACATTTCTCCTTTGAATCTACTTTTAAACACAACTGAAATCACTAAAAATAGGTAAATAATGATTTAGAGAACTCTTAATTTTACCAAAACTCACTCCAAAAACAATGAATTTCCCCTTCAATGATGTCTTCTCATTGGATTGTGTGAATTTCTATTGTTGGTTGTCTCTTGTTCGTTGCAACTCTTCTTCAATAGGTCCATCATGGTCACGTGTTCATCACTCTCATTGCAACATCATCACCATAGCCATGGTAGCTATGATATCAAAGGTTGAGAATATGCACACAACCATAAAATTCCATTGACACACAAAATTGCACCATAAGAACACAAATATCCTTTAAACATCACATTGTATTGATTCCTCACATATCGTACATCTCTCTCTTTTGATATAGTAAATGAAGTCGATTTATATAGCACGAGGTGACCATAACAAATATGTCATAACAAGATAGTTGGTTCAACCATCTCCATAACAATATCTCAAAATATTTCAAGTGATCCCATGAGATCCTTATCTCTAAATGATCTCTTTGTCTTCATTATTGGTTTTGTATGTACTCATTTGTGCATGATTTACATTCTTAAATATCACAAGTATTAATTATTCCTTCAATTTACCACATTATTGTTGTTTTTCCTTGAACCAGCCACCTTGATAAATGCATGTAACTACAAACAACATGACAAGAAGACACAGTATTTATTCGAACAAATGAAACATGACTTAGAACATAATTCAAAGGTTCTTTTATCAAAATGGAATTCAAAGGTTCTTTTATCATTAGCACATCATATATTAGATAGCACACCATTACTGGAACACTTTAGTTAATTAAGAACTCCAATGAAAACCTCTACAAATACATTTGGAAGTATGAACCTCCACAAATTAATATGTATCAAGGTTTATAGTTATTCTTTGAATAAAATATGCTCTCTATGGGGTTACTATTTACTATTTTATGGGGCACTGAAATCTCCTTTTATGGCATGTTTTTTTTTTTTAATGCATTATTGGAACAATATGTATCAAGATTTATAGTTATTCTTTGAATAAAATATGCTCTCTATGGGTTTACTATTTACTGTTTTATGGGGCACTGAAATCTCCTTTTATGGCATTTTTTTTTTTTTATGCATTACTGAAACACTTCAATTAATTAAGAACTCCAATGAAAACCTCTACAAATACATTTTGGAAGTATGAACCTCCACAAATTAATATGTATCAAGGTTTATAGTTATTCTTTGAATAAAATATGCTTTTTATGGGTTTACTATTTACTATTTTATGGGGCACTGAAATCTCTTTTTATGGCATGTTTGTTTTTTTATGCACCCAAAACTGAAATTGAATTTTAAAATTTTAGAAAAGAAAAAAAAAAATTTTATTTTTCATTAATGAGCTAAACATAGAAACCAAAAATTTGTGAGATATTTTCATTAGTATTGTAAAACTGAGGTAAAGAAATCCTCATTTCATTGTTCTATCAAAAGTGAAGGAAGACTTATGCAAGATATTTTTACCAAAGAAAATATAATAAACAAGGTAAATAAATAGCAGCAATGCTGAAATTACATGCCTAAGATAATTAAATTACATAAACAATAAAGTAATTAAATTAAATAAACAATAAAGTAGTTAATTTAAATAAATTAAATGAAGGTTTGGAATGAGTATATCCTCACAGTTAACCAAAGATCTTCTACATGCTCATTATCATAAGTTTTATCAATTTCTTCTTCATAATTCTTAACAGAATTACCAAACTAATATCTCCACATGAAAGTGAAATGTTGGTGCACATTATGTATGTTCATGCTAGTAGTAGCCCTGTAGGTTGTAACATAGACTGCTTTTGTTGTTGTGTTTAAGAAAACTAGATATTAAAGCTTATATATTTAGCATTGTGTTTTTGTTGTAGATATATTTTTTTTTTTTGTTGTTTTCTTTATTTTCACATATTGACATAAAGAATTGATTTATATTCCATGATTTATATTTAAAGGGACTTTAATAACTAGCATTTCATTGAACTATATATGGAACTACTAAAAACTAAATATATTAAAAATAAATAAAAACAAAAAAACACAACAATATTAAAAATAAATAAAAACAAAAAACACAACAATAATGACCATTTAAATTATATATGGAACTACTAAAAACTAAATATATTAAAAAAAGAAAAAGTTAATGATAATATATTTAGCATTGTGTTTTTGTTGTAGATATATATTTTATGTTGTCCTCTTTATTTTTACACATTGACATTTAATTTCACACATTAACATAAAGATCTGATCTATATTCCATGAAGGGATAATATAATATGTATTGAAAGGGACTCTTAATAACTAACATTTTATTGAACTATATATATAGAACTACTAAAAACTAGATATATTAAAAATAAATAAAAACAAAAAAACACAACAATAGTGACCATTTAAACTAAATATGGAACTACTAAGAACTAGATATATTAAAAATAAATAAAAACAAAAAACACAACATTAGTAAAATTAATTAGTTCATATTGCTACTTATTTATTCACATAAAGTGCCTAAGATTCAAATTTGGAACCTTTTTACTCAACATATAGTTCATATTGCTACTTATTCATTCATGTAATGCCTATATTTAGATTCAAATTTGGAACCCTCCTACTCAACATATTTGGTATATTTAGATTCAAATTTGGAACCCTCTTACTCAACATATTTGGTATATTTAGATTCAAATTTGGAACCCTCTTATTCAACATATTTGGTATATTTAGATTCGAATTTGGAACTCTCTTACTCAACATATTTGGTAGGGAATAAATCTTTGAGAGTGGTAAATTGTGCTATCTTCACTTATTCCACTAATTTGAGATAGGGTTTAGGGTGAGGCTAAATTCTAAATTAAATTGACTTACCTAAAAATAGATCTCAATTTTATGTTAGAAAACCTAAAAATAGACCTCAAATTTATGTAAAAATGATGCTTTCTAGTACCAAAAAATATTTTAGTTTTAATTTATTGTAAGTTTATGTAAAAAATGCTTATTAAATTTACAAAAAATATTTTAGTTTTAGTTTATTGTCAAGTTTATGTAGAAAAATGATGCTTCATATTTTAGTTTTAGTTTATTGTGAAGTTTTGAGACATGGTAAATTGTGCTATCTCCACTAATTTGAGATAGGGTTTAGGGTGAGGCTAAATTCTAAATTAAATTGACTTTGGTTTATGGTAAATTGTGCTATCTCCACTAATTTGAGATAGGGTTTAGGGTGAGGCTAAATTCTAAATTAAATTGACTTTGACTTACTAAAGATAGACCTCAAATTTATGTAAAAATGATGATTTCTAATACCAAATTTATTGTCAAGTTTATGTAAAAAAGTTATGTAAAAATGATGCTTTCTAGTACCAAAAAATATTTTAGTTTTAATTTATTGTCAAGTTTATGTAAAAAAGCTTATTAAATTTACAAAAAAATATTTTAGTTTTAGTTTATTGTCAAGTTTATGTAGAAAAATGATGCTTCATATTTTAGTTTTAATTTATTGTGAAGTATTGAGACATATTAAATTGTGTTATCTCCACTAATTTGAGATAGGGTTTAGGGTGAGACTAAGTTTTAAATTAAATTGACTTTGACTTACCTAAAAAATACATGAAATTTATTGTTGTGTTAAATGAAGATATATCCCACTTCCCGGTCGAGAACCCTCTTCCATTTTTCAAATATGTTGAACAACCATTACTAAAATTCATTGTTACTTGAAATAAAGCATCTACGACAAGAATAATCAATCTAAACAATAATAGTTCATAGTTCTGGGTAAGCTACTAGGTATAAATAAATCATAACAAGCAAGTATCATGACCATTATGTTTAAGGGTGCTACTTATATAAGCTAGCATATGATTTCACAAGATAATTACACATGATGATTGCTACCCATTTTGACTATTAAAGAAGTTTTTTTTGTAAGATATATAAAGCACGTGTACAATTTTATCAAAGGATCAACGGCACAACATATACAACAAAGGTCTCAAAATGGATACCTCGAATACACGGGAAAGAAATTTCTATATATAAAGCATTGTTCAATAGGATAACAATAAGTGGGAAGAATAGCAAATGCTTATAAATCCATTATGATTAAGTGTTGAGATAAAAATTAATTTTTAAATTAAAATATAAGATGGATAATAAAAATTATAAAACAAAATCAAATATTATTTTTAAATAAAAATGATAAAATTAATGATAGAAAATATATACTTATATTAAAATTATTTTTAATTAAAAAATTAGTATAAATAACAAAGTAATAATATAACATTAAAAATTTTTTTCAATTTTTTTAAATAAAATATAGTTTTATAATTGAAAATAAATTTTATAAGAAAATATAACTTTTTTTTCTTTTAAATGATGAGGACATAAAATCTTTAGATGTTTTTAATAATAAATTAATTAAATTTGGAAAAATATTTTCTTTATTATTTGATCATCTTCTCCATACTTATATATAGAAGACTCCCAATAAACATCACTTTCAATTTTTTCATAAATAAGCAATCAAAGCATATTGTCTTAACTCATTGTATATACATCACTTTCAATTTTTTCAATGATAAATTTTTCATAAATAAGCAATCAAAGCATATTGTCTTAGCTCATTGTATATACATCACTTTCAATTTTTTCAATGATAAATTTTTTGAATGATATATCATTACATTAGTTCATTTCCAATATACATAAGGATATTTATTAGTTCATTTCCAATATCCAATGTAAGATATGGATATTAAGGCCATTACATTCGGGATTTGTACCAGCTACTGTCGGCTTGCATTAAACACTTAGTGGTTGTACACTGGAGGTTTTGATTTTGGTTTAGGGTAAAGCCCGTGGAAGTGACTCACTTATACAGCGCTATGTGATACGGGTGTTTGCAGAGATTTTTATGTGTGATAAAGCTAGAGAGTTTTTTTCATTGGGGTGTTTGTGTGGGAGGATAAAAAATCCTTACAACTCACCCACTCGCTCGTAAACCAACATAGAAGCAACGATCCTTAGCATTCTCTAGAGGCGCCAATGTCAACCAATATGAATTATCCCCTCCGGTACTGGGCTAGTAGAGTTTGAGGTCGTTGCCTACATTGAAAAGACCAACGTCATTAATGCTATAACTTTTCAAAGGTTTTTTAAAATCATTTGCCGGAGAATCCACAGTTGGTGTCATTTTGTCATCGACGTTTCGAATCCGGATCGGGATTCATCATCAGGACTAATCGTCAATTAGAGAGCTAGCTGATCTTAGTCATTAATAGTTTATATGGAGGACACTAAATAAGATAACTAGATCGGCTAAATGTAACCCTAATTGGGAGCTAATTAAAAACAAATTAATTATTAATAAATTTAAACGTAACTTTTAATAGTGAATAATATAAATAATTAAAGTTTTTTAATAAATATAATTTAAAGTTTTTTAGAATTAGGAGTTTAATTTTATTATATTACTTAATAGTATTTTGTTTTACATTTTAATTTTTAATAGAGCTTAAGGAACTTAATAAATTAAGATGATTAGTGATAATTATTAATATATCATGAGTGATTTTATAGATGTTGATATCTCTAAATAGGTATAAAGTTCTAGGGTTTTGTAGTATTTGTTTTGTAGTGTTTTTGTTTATAACCTAAACAGAAATTAAAATGTAAAATAAAATAGTGATAATTATTGATATATCATGAGTGATTTTATAGATGTTGATATCTCTAAATAGGTATAAAGTTATAGGGTTTTGTAGTATTTATTTTGTAGTGTTTTTGTTTATAACCTAATAATCTAATGATAATTAGTACTAATAATTAATATAACATAAGTGATTTCTAAATGTTGATATGTCTAACAATGTATATAGGTCTAGGGTTTTTAATGGTTTGTTTAAAAAGTTTTTAAATTTGGTAGCCAATCATGATTAGTGATAATTATTAATATATCATGAGTGATTATCTCTAAATAGGTATAAAGTCCTAGGGTTTTGTAGTATTTGTTTTGTAGTGTTTTTAATTATAACCTAATAATCTAAAGATAATTGGTAATGACAATGTATATAGGTCTAGGGTTTCTAATGATTTGTTTAAAAAGTTTATAATTTGGTAAGTAAAAAATATAAATCTAGGGTTAGCTTTAGAATGAATTTTATCTTATTATATTAATTGTTAATATTTCTAACTGAATGTATAATTCTATTAGATATTCTAGGGGTTGATTTATGATTCAAGTTTTTAAGTGTTTAGGATGTAATGAATATTAATATATAAAGTGTCAAAGGATTAGTGTATATATATGGTTTAATTAGTGATAAATATAGTACTATGTTTTTTAATAAGAATAATGTGGTAGGTAGTACAGGGTTAGTTGGACTTTTACATATAGTTACCGACTCAAAGGTAGAACATAAACAAGTAAGGAAAAGGAGGAGGAAGGTGTCAAACCTAATTTGATCTGAGAGGGTCTCTAAGTTGGTTGATTAATGGGTGCCAAAACCTGCTTACTTCTAGGCCGTCGTCCCTGTTCATATTGTTAGGGTGTTTGATTATTTCTAAGGCTTCTCTTAAGAGTCTCTTGTAGTAATGATCCTCTTTTGCTAAAATCTTAGTATCCTCAAGGCAGACATGATGTTTGGTTTTAAATGAGTGTTCTTCTAAGGTCGAAGTGCGAGTGCGTTCATTTCTAATGTATGTTTCATGCTCCTTGATCCTTACCTGAAATGATCGTCTGGTTTCCCCAATGTAACACTTGCCACATGAGTAAGAGACCTTGTAGATGCCTTTTCCTTGGTGTTGGTCTATGGGGTCCTTTACAGATTTCATTCTTTGTCTAATAGTGATTAGGGGTTTGAAGGAGGTTACAATTTATTTTCTTTTTAAGATCTTAGCAATCTTGTCTGTGACACCTCGAGTGTAGGGAAGAAAGGCTTTTTGGTTGGAGGTTTGATCATTATGGACCTGAGTCATTCCATCCTTCTTATTCATTGCCTTTTTGATGTCTTTTTCTCTATATCCAATGTTCTTAAAGACCCTGGTTAAGTGGTTTATTTCCTCCTCTAGATGTTCCTTGTCGGAAATTCTTGCTGCCCTTATGGTCATGGTGTTGAGAACCCCCATTTTTTTAGAGGGATGGTGGTGGGAATCTGCATGAAGGTAGCTGTCTGTGTGGGTTTTCTTCCTGAAGACCTTGTGTCCCAATGTACCATCTTGTTTTCTAATCATAAGCACGTCTAAGAAGGGTATGCTATTGTTTTCTTCTAGTTCCATGGTGAATTTTGCGTTCTCAGAAATGCCATTGAGGTGCTCAAAGAATCTGTTCAGTTCTTCTTTGTCATGAGGCCACTTGACATTGGTGTCATCAACATACCTTTTCCATCTAGATGGTTTAAGGGGGTATGTTTCAAGGGCAATTTTCTTGAACTTCTCCATGTAGAGGTTTGCTACGATTGGGGATAAGGGGGATCCCATGGCTACTCCACTTGTTTGTTCAAAGAACTCTCCTTGGAAGCTGAAGAAGGTTGATTTAAGACAAACTTCTTCTAGTTTGGTTGTTTGAGGGTCTGCAACCTCATTTATAACTTGAATGGCCTCATTTAACGGGATCTTAGTAAAAAGTGAAACCACATCAAAGCTGATGAACATATCCTTTGATTCAATTTTCTCTTCTTTTATAAGTTCTACGAAGTCTCTTGAATCCTTGATGTATGAGTATGTCTTGCCAACTAAAGGTCCTAGGATCCTTGCTACATACTTAGCTAGTTCATGGGTTGGGGAACCGATTGTGTTGACAATTGGTCTCATAGGAACTCCTTCCTTGTGGATCTTAGGGAGTCTGTATATTCTAGGGGTGATTAGGCAA
>SNQJ01S0057312.1:22277-43540 GCA_010110895.2 Picea sitchensis
AGGAGTACAATCTCCTCCATTTGTAATCCTGAAGTTTTGTAATCTTAGAATTTTGGAGTATGTAATCTTAGAAGCTTAGAGTTGTAACCTTAGAGTTGGTTTGTAATGGAGATTTTGAAATAAAGAATCATACTTTGATTTTGATTCTACATTTGAGTCTCCTTTGAAGTGGTGTGCTTGTGGAGTTATGGAGGGCCCCCATGGCCTCACTTGCATACTTATTTGCTTATTTTAGGTATAACTCAATTTATGTTTTTGTTTGATTTCAGTTTTTAAGTTTTGTTAAATGTTCTAATACTGGAAGGATCTTATTTGAAAGTGTTTTTGTAAGAGAACCATAATATCTCAGACAATTATTAGATTTAGGTTCGTTTCATTTCAACTTTTAAGTTTTGTTAAATGTTCTAATATTGGAGGAGATCCTAAAATTCAGGTGTTCTTGTAAGAGAACCTTAGAACATTTAACAAAACTTGACAATTGTTAGATCTAGGTTTGATAAGTTGTTGAAAGAGATTTTGATGAATATGTTCTTGTAAGGGAACTTTAAGATCTCAGACATATTAGGAATCTTTCTAGATCTATATATTTTAGGTAGCACTTCTAAGTTTACCTTCCCGGGTTGACATTAAATAAACTCTGATTGACATCATCAATTAGAACTAAACAGACGACAAGGAGCAGACCAATCTGATACCACTGATCCAGATTTTATGAGCAGAATGAAATGAGTACAAATTATTAAAATATGTTTAACACAAAATAACAAAGATATAGTAAAACTTGTTTTCTATTCAATAAGGAAATAAGCTGAAATTGTAAAATGCAAGGAAAAACAAGCTTGCTGGAATGGTGGCAACTTATCTCTGAGAAGAGATGTGACGGCTGCCCTCATTCACAAGAACATGGTTACAATGAGGCTCTGAAGGCCTTTTACAATAAACAGGAATGTCAAAAACCCTATACATCCAAAAACCCAACCCTAGGAGATGAAGCGCCAAAAGTCATGTGGGCCTCGTTTGGATAAGTTAGTACATGAACTTCCCGGGGTCGTAACTTTTGCATATGATCTCCATTTTAGGCGCATGATAGCCATTTTTTCTCTATGAGGAAACCATGCCTCCGAAGAGACCAGGTAAATTGTTTGTTACCTACTTATTTTCAATTTCATCAGATTAAATTTTAAAATTGGGCATAAATTTGGCCTTTTTTACATTTTTTTTTAAATTATGGCGGTGATCTTTACTGGTTCATATTTCCCCAGACTCGATGATGCATCTTGTGAATTTATAGGAAGCACCACTAGTGGTGCATCTCAAAACTATACAATGCACCGCTCAAAACTATGCACCATGCACCATAATGGAAGTTATGCATTATTGGTGCCTCTTGTCTTAGAACATGACCAACTAGTGGTTAAAGGAGTGGCTAGTCACATGACATGTCAATGCCACATTAATTCCACGAAGGTTGATATGTAAGATGGATTGGAGCTTGAGTCCAACTTGACATGCGAGATATGTCATTCCAATAAAAGGGAGCTTGATAGGCGAGCATCTGATAAAGGGGAGCCCAGCGAGGGGAATCTGATAGGCTATCATCCTTCAGGTTTCATAAGAAACCATTAACAAGAGAAAATAGATTATCCAATGGGAATAAACCGATGAGGGGAAATCGATAGGCCTCAGTCTTGGAAAATAAAAGGTGAACCTAACTCCCGATAATGAAGAGACCGATAAGGTAAGTGCTCAATGGTCAAGGTTCCTAATAAGGATGAAGGTTCTAGATGATGGTCAAGGTTTCGAAAAAATAATAAAATACAATAACATTCAAGCCATGGAATAGAAGTGAAAATAGAAAAATAATGTATATGGTGATAAGAGAAAAATTGGCTGGGGTTTGGGAAAGACAAGACTCAATTCTGAATGTAGGAGTCAATAAGGATCAAGGTCCGAATTAAGGAGAAACCCTACTAAGAGGAATAATATCAAGGGATTTCCACAGGCAATACAATATTGAAGTGGTCATGTAGAGAAATATGGGGTTTTCCAAAGCATCCTTGAGTTTTCCATCTTTTTTCATTGACTGGAAACCTTGTTCTTGAGTTCTCTCTATGTTTTGTGACCAACTGTGCATGATCTTCTGTTTAGCCATGATCTTCTTAAAGACTTGAAGGATCAAACGAACCTAGTAATAACTTGACTTGACAGCCTATTCCAACAACCACAACAAGAATAAACTTTGTTAAACAAGGAAGGAGATACTTTCCAATATGTTATAAACATTACATTCTTTTCCTTTGATTTTAACAAAGTTATGAATAAGTGTTGAGTTTGTTTGCAAAATGAAGAAATGAAGAGGAAAGGTTTCTCAAAGATAATCATCCATGATCTAGACTGTTGTAGATAAATGTCATGATAGCTGCATGCACCTGATTTCAAACTCATAGAAAGGATTGGTGACATTGTGATTCAAACTAAGAGCTTGAAACCAAAGAATATGATCAATACATGAGAGAATAAAGATGAAGACATTAGGCACAACATGGAAGCAAGAGGATGAAAAATGCAAACATGTTCTTCATTTAAGTAATCCATGGATATGATCTCAGTGGAATAAGATTTTGAAATGTCGTATTTTCAAAGTCAGAAATTGCATTGATATTATTCACCAAGATACTCATTACCTCTTCGATTATTAATCCAGATCATTCATCCCTGATGGTATAAAAGAGTAAAACCCATTGCCATGATTGAAAAATTAAGTAAATAATGATGTAAATTTATGTACAAATTAAAACAAAGAAAGTGGTTATACTAAAATAAGAGAAAAATCAAAAGCGAGCTTTGTTTTTCATTATGGGAAGAATTGATCTTGAAAGATAGGCCAACAACATAATATAAATCATGAGAATTATTAGTGAAATCATTTTCAATGAAGCTTTGGAATGTAAACAAGAGTAATAATTAGGAAAGAAAGGTTATCCATTCGAAGTAAAGTCCAACAAAACGATTCCCAAAGAAAAGATCTGAAAGGAAGAACAAGAAAGATTACGAGAATTGATAATCTAGTGGGAAACTCCACAACACAATTCTCCAATCCCATCATCACCTACAAAAATCTAGCAAAATGGGTTAATGGGGTAATCAAAACATGTTTTTAAATCCAATCACATGAAACATTCCACAAACCCATAAGCTCTCAATATTTCTTGTCATAAGCAAGTCCTATGCACACTTGAAAATAATTAACTTTTTAACAACATAACTCACATGTGACTTCTCACCAAAGCATCAATTTCTATTTACTATAAAAGATATTATTAATCCCAAAGATTCAAACAGTTCAATATGATAAGGCAAAGAGGAGATATCATAGTTATGGAGGTCATCAAAATGATCACGAAAAAGACTCCAAATATCAACTAGATCAGAAACCAACATGGGAATACATGAATGGGACTATATTTATGATCAACTGTTGAGTTGGTGACAATTTTGGTTGATTAATTCTAAAAAATCTTGCAAAGGAATTTGAGTAGTAAAATGTAGATTAACACTTTCCTAAGTTTCTTTCATTTAAAGAGAAAAAAATTGAGTTGATGGTTGGACAAGCCATTTCCCAACTTGCATAACAAAAAAAAGAGAATGTTATGATTGACTATTGATAGTTTGGGAAAAAATATTCCTCCAAATGGCTAATTAAAATGAAATTAGACTAAAAATAAAAGTAAAGACGAAAACTAATTCTATGCAAAGCACACTAAGCTAATGTAAAATTGAACTATATTGGTTATCATAAAACTTATGCAAATGCCAATGTAGTCATCAAGTGTTAATCTTATGTCCATTCAATCAAATATCACAACCTACTTCCTGAGAAATAGTCATTATGTGTTTTCCCACAATATTCCCTTTGACAAGAGACTTAGTATCATTGATTGTTTGCAAGATTTGGATCCCATAGACACTTTGTACTTTTGTTCCTGCAAACATAATCAATCAAATTATACAAATAGAACCATAAAAAATTAATTTCATTCATGCTCTAAAGATACGTGTCCATCAACAAACCTTTGTTATGCTTAAAAAATGAATACAAATTTGATTAAACAAATCCTCAACATTGCACCTCAAGGTTTGTATTTCCTCTTGTCATTAATGATAATAATGTGAGACATCCATATGATTATCGTCAACCTTGTGAGAGACAAAAAGGAAATCATTATTAATATGGGAGAAATCAGGATACTCTGGAAAGGTTCAAATAATCTCAGACTGCAACCAAGATGGATTCATTCCCCCCATCATAAATGAAAAATATCATCAGAAATCATGGTTAAATGTGGTGACTAAAACCCGATTTCTGATAAGTAGTAAGTTGGGTATGATGGGAAAAGCCATGAAATTGATATCATAAAATTCCCAAGAGTGTTCCAAGGAGACAAAATTTTCATTTCACTTCCTTGAGCTTACATATCACATAGAATATGAGAGGATGAAAAGTCGATGAGTATGCAATTGATCTCTCTAGTAGATAGGTTTTCCATTCAAAATAATTAGGCATATAATTCAGAAAACGAAATCAACAAGATCATGAGAAAGAAAGATCAAATAAAAGATATTCCAATCATGACCCAAACATGCTTATCTTTTCAAGTTATGAATAAACTTGAAAAATATCTGGTGTTATAGTTTTAGATTCATGGAATGTTGACATATAGAGTGTAAGTCCCAATAGATTGAGAAATTACAACCACAATAAATTTACATCTTGAAACATATTATCATGGATAAGGTGAAAACAAATGTTGAAAACTCAAATTTAGAATCTTAGAAGTTGCAATGAAATTTTCATCAAGGTATTTATAACCCCCAAGCATTTGAATGATTTCAACTTTGATATTAGTGGGTAGTACTAAGCCAGGATAAAAATAAGATCAATCAAGAATGTAACCAGAATTAGTGACCTAATATCAACAAATCCAAAGGATGGAAAAATGTTTATGAGAAAAGAATAGGTTTGAAATGCTCATTGAATTGATAGGACTATGATAAAATCTTCAATCAACCATTGGATAAAATGATTGATCCCGGGAAATTTCTAAAAGAGATCCCAACARAAAGATTTCTAGAATAGTGTTGTCCACACTGTCAAAACATGTTTCCAGGCAGCCTGAAAAATATCTATTTTTGTTGTATATAAGAAGAAAATTTAGATTCATCAATCCGCAAGATTAATAGACATGCCAATAATTAAATGAATGACTCAATAGAGAAAAAGATAATCATGACCAAAATCCCAAAAATTAATAATAAAGGTGATGAAAGAAATCAACTCAAATAAAAATCAACCAAGCTCACTATGCTAAGAAAAGGCTATACATAAAATGATGTTGGCCGAAAATAATCAAAGAAAATAGTTAGGGTAAAAGCAACCATTAGGATAACTCCAAATCCAAAAATAATGATCCAAAGAAATTGCAAGGAATTGGAGTGGCTCGAATTTTAGATGGGCATAAATTAACACTCAAGATTTAAATTAACTGTGTATGGGAAAACAAGATCATAATCTTAAAGAAATTCAACCAAGAAAAATCTCGAAGTTAGAATCATGTAGATATAAAGATGGAACCAATTTGATCGCTCATTCTCACCACAAGTGGCACTAAATAGCATCATTTATTGAAAAAATTCCACTTGTAAGATGACACAATGCTAAAAAAATACTTAATATGGTGAAATGAATAGAAACAAGGATCTGAAATTTACTCCAACACATAGAAGGTTTTGAGAATGAGATAAAATAAAATTTTCCCATATCAAAATAAGTTTTGACCCAAAATTCCATTCAAGGGAAAAAATTATCGTGCAATCCTTCTATTTCTTTCCACCTCTGCTGATAAATCTATTTACTGATTTACCAACAATAATAAAAAGAAAAGGAAATAAGAAGACTAATTAAAAACTAGAAATAAAAAATAATACTATGCAAAGAAAATACACTAGCCTATTCTATCCTACTCCTATACTACACTACAATGGCTTAAAAGAATGAACTATGCAACTTCATAATGCCAATGTAGCCATCCACGTAATCCCAAGCTTGCAAACATATGTTCATGACAAAATATTAGTAACAGAACTTGGAGAAAAAGTAGAGTAAAAGTAGGAAAAAATAAAACATCAAAAACTCTATTCACCATATTAAAGATGTCAAAGTGATAATTCACGAGAAATATATCAAAGTAATATCCCTCCAACCTTGCTTCAATTATATCATAAAATATGGCACTACTATCATAGAATTGATGGAGGGAATCTACAGGAAATTAGAATACCAAATGAGAACCATACATAAAATCTCTGTGAAGTGTACTTGGTGAGAGAATCTTTGTGCTAATAAACTTGTTAATTCCTAAAGATAAGCCAAAATAATGAGGGCCTGACATAACCATCGATGTAGACCAGTCACCAAAGTGCCTGATTGTCTTGGCAAGCCTCACTGGAGTCATCTTCAAGCAACTATCAACTTGAGATAAATTAGTGAAATCAAATGATATACATAGACTAGCATCCACCATGGTATAAGACATATCTTCGAGACAATGGTGGAAGCCACTAACACCAACAATATCAACTAAAGGGATACTTAAACAAGAATACTCGCTATTGTTAAAAAATGAAGATGAAAAAGAAGAAGACATCGTTTGATATACATCTGCTACAACATTTCATTCATCCCATGAAAAAGGTTGATAAGACATAGTTGTACTAAGTTCATGGGAAAAATCCTTATCCTCCCTATTTTTCATAAGCACACTACCACCATTAAGTATTTCAAAAGGGTTTGAACCTATTGAGTTTATTTGAATAGGATGATGGGTGGCTTCATGCAAAATAAAACCATTAAAGAGATAAGGATACAAAAAATACTATGTAGAATAATTAAGAGAATGAAACTCCTTTCTTGAAAAAGAAACATTTTAAAAAGGTGACTCTTTGAATGGTAGTTCTTCCTCCTTAAGAACAATGGTGACTGATTGTGAATTAGTAGGCTCCGCAATGGAAATGGTTCCACAATCAAAATGTTCTTCCTCAACATTATTTTTCTCTTTCAAGCAAAAAGGGGATTATTGTGCTAACATAGGTATGTCGTGTATGTTAATTTCTTCTCCTTGAGTGAAAATATAATTAGCGTGGTTTTTTTGACCCTGCAAAATATGAGAATCTAAAATATCTTCCAAAACATACTCATGGTTAGAAGAGAGGATAATATACAAGAATTCTTAGAACAAGAAGTTTCACTAAATAATCCAACTATGGGAAAATATTCTTGATCTGTCTTGGTTAAACTAGGAGAATTTATAATAGTGAGACAATTCAAATCAAAAGAAACTAATTCCACATTATCCATCGGTGAGGAAGGATTCATGTCATGAGTGTCGAGATTTTCTTCATTAACAAAACGACTAGAATTTAAGTTTTTATCCATAGCTTCCTCATTTTCTTGTGATGACAAAGGTGAGAAAGAATAATGAGAAAATGACATAACCATCGGTGTGACCTGAAGTGCCCAATATGAGAAGAAAAACCTTCATCTTGGTTAGCTACATAAAATTATGAACTTGAATTTACTACACAAGAGGTCTCTTTTTCATCACAAGGAAATAAAGGGGGGATGGAGTGGTGGGAGGATACATATGTTTCTTCCAAAAAATAATTTTGTCTCTCATCAATATCCCCCATAGTATAGAAAGATCCAGACATATGAATTCCAACTAAATCATTAGTGTTTTCAATATTTCCATGTAAATCTAAATCAACATGTAAATTAGCATTAAGACATGATTTAGATTTAGATTCTTCATCCACTAGATGGTATGTTTCATTATTAAGAGAAACTAAATAGATAATCAAACCATTGACATAGGGCCTATCATCCAAAGGAAATCTATAGCAAAGATGCATAAATTTGATAACAAAATATTCAAGAGATTCATCTTTGTTCTTTCTAAGCTCTAAAATTTCTTCACAAAATTCATCATAATCATATTTCTCAAAAGCATCCAAAAATTCACATATAAATTGTTCCATGTGTGAATAGAGGTGGCTGGCAAAGTTTCACACTAGCTCTTGACCCGGTCCGTGAAAGTGAGAGTGAACAACTTGCAAATGACACTTTCATTAGTAATATCTTGAGAAACACAAAATTTCCAAAAATGAAAAATATGTTCAGATGCAACTATCTCTCCCTCACTATCAAATTTAATTTGAGGCAAGATATTAGAAATATTTATAGGAGTTTTAAGAGGTATTGTTATCGCACAAGTTGTAGGTTGGGAAAATCCCGACCCAAGCACTAAATGGAGACAAATAAGAGGTCACCTACCCACTGTCACCTTAGAAAGGTGTCCCCGTCACTTTAGAGGTGAGGTAGTCACCTCAAGGGGGGAATCCCAATGACCCTAGGGGGAATGAGATGGAGGTAATATGGAGATGAAGTCCCTAGAGGTAAAATATGAATGATGTGAAAGAGTTTAGGGATCATGAGACATATACTAATAAGACAAAGGAATAAGATGACATGGCAATGAAACACCTCTCCTATGTTATTTTGATTCTCATAGGATGCTCGACTCTTTACTCTCTAAAATATGAGCAGCACAAGAGTTGGTACTCATGGATCTTGTCTTCACTGACAAGTTCTGTGTACATGCTTGGATTTATCATGATGTTCCCTCAGTTGTTTATAAACTATAAGTTGAAGTCTATTGTTCATTTTCCATGGCAACAAATGACATACAAATATATGAATACGATTATCGATGATTTGTTTGCATTTGTGATCAAGATGCCAATATTGCACCGCCTATCAGTTTTCCGTGATGATGTCATTTTCCTTATTTATCTATATCGGCAATGGATATACCTAGTTGATAAGAAACACATGAATGAGTTTGGGTTTGGAGGAGAGGATAAGAAGGATGATGGAATGGATGGCTTAGTTGACGATATTGTCTCTACCACAGGTGAAAATGCCATGGTTGAAAAGGTTACGAGGAATTGACTGGAAAAGGTATATCAGATTTAAAAGATGGAATTATAGCTACACCTTTACCACCCAAGGCCACATTTCTGGATGATCCATTACGTTTTCTACGCGCAGTTCTATTTGGAGCAAGGTTTGAGTTTAAGCTAGCTAGATAATGAATTAAAAAAAAGTGGTTGCCGATGAAGAGGTGAAAAATCATTTTTTTGGCTCTCTTTTATCTCGAGATGAAGCTTATTGACTAATTGTTGATGGGTGGTTGAAATATAGTGAACATTTGAAATTTCTCTTGGGATCTCAAGATAATATTATAAATACTAGCAGTTCAGAGCCCAAAATTGTTTCATGTGAAGAAACTCAAATTCCTCAAAGAAAAGCTTTTCCAGATATGAAGTTTTTTGGCAGAGATGCCAAGGAAGCACCCCAAGAGCTAGAAGAGTCTGATAACGAGGCTACCAACCAATATGGAGTCTGTAATCTTGCTAAAGAACTGGTGTTAGAAATTTCAGAGTCCACAATTGAGGAGGAACGTTCAACACATCCATACACTTCATGGCTAGTTGAAGATGAGGATGCTCCACAATTACATGAAGAGTACAAAATGGTTGTCAAATCCAAATTCATGATTGAGGTGGAGGAGTTCTTTCGGGTGTTCTTTTCAGATGATGCGACTGAGTTTCTCACTGAGTTTCATAGGAAGTGTGGAGAAGAAATATTAATTGTTCAAGGAAAAGAAGCACAAATTGATTGTGCCATTGCAGAAGGAGATAATAAAGGACAACACACTACTGATAGACAACTTCTCGTAAGAAATTATGAAAGAGAGCTACCACAAGAGTCCAGTGTTATATCTGAGAATGTCAGATCACAAAATACTGGAGAAACATTGTTGACAAAACCATCAGAAAAATACTATAGTCCGTCTCCTCTACTACCACATGTGTATTCTAGTCTTTCATTACATTGGAAATCTGCGAGCCATCTCAGTTTAATTTTGGTTTAAAATGTTTGCAGTCATCCTTGTATTTAGTTAGATCATGATTATAAGAATGTTGGCTAGATATCATATGGTTCAATATAGTGAAGATAGAAGGTAAAGTCTATAGGATTTTAATAACGTAGAAATGTTAGCTCGATTAGATCAACATATTTACTTTCTCAAGGAAGAAATGCCAATGATTGAAGCTCTACTTAAAAGAATACACCATGATTTTACATTGTTGAAGATGCATTTGTATGAAATAGATTAACTTAATTCCAAAAACGAACTTATGCATTCAGTGGAAAGTTATGAAGGATGGTTTGTGCTTCAACGTCCTCATGCGACCGATGACTAGAAATAACTGATTTCATGAGTGGTTCGCACCGATTTGTTCCACATGGCCATCTAACATGCCTTGTACAAGCGCATGGGGGCCAATTCGAATTTTATCCAAGGACTAAAGACATTTATTATTATAATCAACGCTAATTTCATTTTGCAAATTAATTTCATATTATTTAAAAAAAAGGGAAGCGATTCCAGCCGATGCGTTTCAGTTCAATGATTCTTCTCAACCCTAACTGACGAAACTGTTCATCAGTAATATAAAAGGAAGTAGCGCACAACCAACAAAGGAAGAAAAAAATTTAGAGAGAGAAAATTCTGAGAGAGAAAAACTTTGGCAGAAAATTTATAGAGAGGTATGTTTGGAGTGCTGTGAGGACTGCTTCTTTTCATTCTTCTTTTACATATTCAGCAGGGATTGACGGAATTGTTGGCAGCAGGGGGTCTTGCGAAGCAACGAAAAGATAAAGTGAGGATGAGCTTGCTAGTTTTCATAAGGTGAATAGTTTACTTGTCAGTTTTTTGTATTCAAGCTCGATTTTATTCGGTGCTAATTGGTTTTTGATATGCATGTTTTCTCCTTGTGATTTTCCATCATTGCTCCATTCCATTCCTGGCTCAACTTTATTTTTTTTCTTTTCACTCTTGGTCTTTCTATTGTAACCTTGTTCTAGAGTGGCTAAAGACCATATACTTTCCCCTAGTCTACGCAAAGACTTGTAGATTTCGAAAATTCAAGAATTTGTATGCGAAACATTTTAAATGAAGATCAAATTCTTTTACACTCTGAAATTGTCTCTTTGTTTTTTTTTTAAATTCTTAGTTTTCCTCATCTTTTCTTAATTCAACAATTTTAATTCAAAAATAAAAAAAAAAGGAAATACATTTAAGGAAAATATTAAGCTATGACTACTATAACATTATGTACATAAAATTCTCTCATTTAGCTTGATAGGTAAAAGCTTTGTTACTTTCTTTTTCCCAATTGTTTTAGTTTTTTATTCGTAATTTCACATATTTTTACTTAAGCAAATTAAATGTCAACTCATCATATTGTTTTATGAATAGTTTTGATGGTTAATGAATTTATTGTTTAATAATTTTTTCTTTTTAATTAATCTTTTTAGCACTAACTTCCCCTTTCTTTTAGTTTTGTTTTAGTTACTTCTCGATAATAAACATAAAAAAAAGGACTTTACTTTTTTTTTTTTAAATCTTACTGTTTGCATTTTCTTTAGTTCTTTAAATACTTTTAGGATTTAATTTTTTATGTCAAATGTATAAACTCCAACATAAAAGAATTAAAATCATAAATTACACAAAAATCAAATATTACTAAAAAGTAAAATTACAAGGCACATGAATTCACTCTTGGATTGTAGGTTAGGGGAAATTTGACCTGGAGTTCAATGCACATTCTTGTCTGGGGCTTTAAGCTTAGGGTGATATTGCTGTCTCTTCTCGCCTAACCCCATGGGAGTTTGAAATGTTGATGTTGGGGACTCTCTAGTCCCTTGACGTAAAAATATTTTTGGCGACCATACTAGGGAAGAACCGTTCAATGGTTCTTTCCTAGTTTTGTTTTAATTCTTTTGAATTTACATCTATCTTTCCTAGACCTCAATGTCTCAACTGATCAGAAGTATGTTTAGTGGTTGTAACCTTGTGGTTTCAACAACTAACCCTGGGAAGGTCATTCGTAAGTATGGGATTTTTGAGTTTGAAGAATACCTAAACAATTCCCCTTGGTTTGTGCCCAGTCCCTTGAAGTTCGCTCACCCGGTTAATCATTTACCTCACAAATTCAAGAACCATTTGCCTCTCTTTCATGGTGACATAACTGTTACAGTGATTGAACATCTTCGTGCATTTTCGAATGCTTGCACCATTCTCGGAGTAAATAATAATGATAGTTGCATGATTTTGTTCATGAATTCACTTCAAGGCAGTGACACCTCTTTATTTGCCAACCTTCCTGATGAATGCATTTCTACATGGTTTGAACTTTCTTATTGGTTTACTTATACCTTTGGAAATTTGGATAATACTTACGAGCATCTTAAGAGATTTAATCAGTTAAGTATGAAGGATAATGAGAGAATTCTTACATTTAACCTTAAGTTTATCAAGTTATACAATTCAATTCCTACTACCGTTCACCCTACCAACTTGGCTTCCCTATTGCATTACTATGAACTTCTACCTCCTCTTTACTGATGGCGAGTGGAAGAAAAGAATGTTCAAAACCTAGAGCTAGCTCTATCCACTTTCCTCGACTTCAAAGAGAAAATATGTAGAACATGTTACTCCTTTGGTATTCATGATTCACACAAGGATTTTTCTTCTTTAATCCCTGTCATCAAGAGTTTACAAGATCACATGTTCTTTCTTGAATCTCAATCTTCAAATCATGATGGGAGTATGTCTTGGGAGACCTCTCTCCTAGGGCCTAATTATAATAACTTCACAAATTGTGGTCAAGATCTTGAACATGAAGAGTATCCTGATTATATCATGATGCTTGAGGATCAACCCACCTCCCACATTCCAAATACCAACCTGCTTAGACATTGTGAAAAAACTCAATCTCGAGATCTTCTATCATCTCAAGTTTTTTATCCGCATGTGTACGATGTAAATTTTGATTATGAAAATGAAGAAATCAATTCTGACCATGTCAGTCCAATTTATGATACATTTGTATTCTATGATGATGCTAATGAATGGTCAACACAAATTGATGAAGACCGACATGACTTTAATGATGCATGTGAGGAATCCTCCTTTGAAGATATTGATGAATTCAATCAATATATTATTAAATTGTATAATTTTTTTGTTAATCCTTTGTTTCAATCAAAAGAGGTTAAAGAACTTGACACCATCAAGCATGTCCCTCCTAGGTGCAATTTTTATTTTGATGATAGTGACTATTGTAGGGACATTCCTATGTTTTTTAATCCACGTTATGAATCTTCTTTGCATCGTGACGACCTTGTTCCTGATAGAAAGGTCCATAAAGATGATACTAATTTGTTTGTTGAATTCATGGATCATCCCTTTAATGTACAAACCCTAAATCCTAAATCCGATTCAATCGATACCTTCAACATTACTTGCAAAGAATCTGCTGGTTGATATGTCTTAAGGGTTGGTGACCATTTTTTTTGGGTATTGATTAGACATTTCTGTTCACCATACACTTTTGTTGGTTGGCATGTTGGCAGTTCTTCCACACACAAATTTGTAAAACTCATAAGATCTGGATGCAAGGTAGGGGATGCATTCCTTTACACTAAATTTCATCCGACATGAGTCCAAGCTAAAGGTTCTTTTGCTTTGTACATAAATAAAATAACACTAAAATAACAATTATAAAATTAACGGAAACGGTAGATTAGTTTTCATTGACGTCGCAAAATTTTCAATTATTGTCTCGCTTTTGTTTTTATTTTGTTTATTTTTCTTTCTTTTTCCTATTTTCCCTTTTCATGGTCATAAGTGATGGAGAAATGATTGGTGATATTAAAAGGAAGGCTATCCGTATATTTTTAACTGATTGACCAACTCTGTTTTGGTGGACAACAGACTTGTAGGTGAACCAAGTAGCCTTATTTTGTCATATTCCCTCGCTTGTCTACCATGCACTTGCTATGCGAGACATACTCACTCGTCATGTTCGTCAGTCCTATCCCCATATTCCTTCTTTCCCTTTCTCTGTCCTCCTAATTTTGAGATGCCTCCAGCATACACGTTGTGTATGCTCAATGTTAAATTTGGGTCTCTCCCTCAACGCACATCCACTACAATTTTCTAGCCTTGTAATCATTCTATCATGATCTAAAGAGTATTCCCTTCGGGTTATACAACAATACCAACCCCCCTCATACTTACCACTTTTCATGAGTTATTCCACAAAGTCCCGATCCATGAATCCCTTTACCTCCATCGTGTCTCCCCATGTTGTATAACCTGGTCAACCCAACCCTATCAACCTCTTCTTGTCTTACCTGGAGTCTCCCTCAGTCCTGTCGTTACCCTCCCTTCCCTTTTCTTTCAGAGAATCAAGGATCGTAAGTTTAGTTTTTAAATATTTCACACCACTGTAAGTGACACACATCTATTGGTTGACAATTGTTGATGAGGATTTTTGTCAACAGTACTTAGCCGACAAAGCGTTTCCATGATCCCCCTCATTTTTGTGTAAAATATTGCGAAAAGTTTGTGCTCACTCTCACTGAGCTGCTGCTACGCATTCAAGGAAGATGTCTTTGGATATATTATCATTCAAGAACATTTTGATGATTCTGAAAAGGTATTGGTGATGATCATTGGCCTATATACATGTTACAGTTATATTCAAATAAAGGATGGTTTTTATGGTGCTCGAACATAAATGTCATGGTTCTCGATCTATGATTCAAAGGGCTTGTTATCCCATTTCCAACATTCTTAGCCTTGTCATAATCGCCTCATAACCTTCAAGTCCTTTCTCATGTCCCTCTTTTTCAAAGGTATTGGTGATGCATTACTATGGTTATATAAGTTTGGTTGGTGCCCCAATTCGTCCAAATTCACGTGCTCTCTCAGAATCAAAGATCTACACTATTTCCTTATATCCATGTGGCTCTCCCCTCACATATTTCTTTTTTAAATATTGTGGTAACATATGTGAAGGAAGAATTTTCTCCTTTAGATGCCAAATCAGAATACTTGGGCGATTCAGATGAAGAACTACACATAAAAGGACTGGAACTCAAGGTTGGATGGTGGTGCTACGTTGACTGGAAACCTTCTCCCATCAGATATACCTTCAACTACAGAAGCAACTGCAGAGGGAGTCAATGATGACAAAGTTGGAGTAAAGGAGGCAGATGAGCTGAAGAGGGTATTCTTGGAGGGGAATCCATACCTCCTTGGAATCACAATGATTGTTTCATTGCTTCATTCCATCTTTGATTTTTTATTGCATTCAAAAATGATATTCAATTTTGGAACAAGAACAAGTCAATAGAGGGCTTGTCTGCTATATCAGTTTTCGTGAGCCTTATTTTCCAGATTATAGTTTTTCTCTACTTACTTGACAATGAAACATCTTGGTTGATCATTGCTAGCTCAGGCATTGGATGCTGCATTGAATTCTGGAAGATTGCGAAGGCCATGCATATTGAGGTGGATCGTAATGAAGGTTTTCCATGGTTGAAGTTTAGGGATCATGAGACATATACTAATATGAAAAAGGAATACGATGACACGACAATGAAATACCTCTCCTATGTTATTTTCATTCTCATAGGATGCTTCTCTCTTTACTCACTAAAATATGAGCGACACAAGAGTTGGTACTCATGGATCTTGTCTTCACTGACAAGTTGTGTGTACATGTTTGGATTTATCATGATGTTCCCTCAACTTTTTATAAACTATAAGCTAAATTCTGTTGCTCATTTACCATGGCGACAAATGACATACAAATTTATGAATACGATTATGGATGATTTGTTTGCATTTGTGATCAAGATGCCAATATTGCATTGCCTATCAGTTTTCCATGATGATGTCATTTTCCTTATTTATTTGTATCAACGATAGATATACCCAGTTGATAAGAAACAAGTGAATGAGTTCGGTTTTGGAGGAGAGCATAAGAAGGATGATGGAGTGGATGGCTTAGTCGACGATAATTTCTCTACCACAGGTGAAAATGCCATGGTTGAGTAGGTTACAAGGACTTGACTGGAAGAGGTATATCATATTTAAAAGATGGAATTATAGCTACACCTTTACCACTCAAGGCCACATTTCTGGATGATCCATTACATGTTCTATGCATAGTTCGATTTGGAGCAAGGTTTGAGTTTAAGCTAGATAATGAATTAAAAAAAAAGCAGTTGTCAATGAAGAGGTGAAAAAGCATTTTTTTGGCTCATTTTTATCTCAAGATGAAGCTTATCGACTAATTGTTGATGGGTGGTTGCAATATAGTGAACATGCAAAATTTCTCTTGGGGTCTCAAGATGATATTATAAATACTAGCAGTTCAGAGCCCAAAACTGTTTCATGTGAAGAAACTCAAATTTCTCAAATAAAAGATTTTCCAGATATGAAGATTGATGGCAGAGATGCTGAGGAAGCACCCCAAGAACCAGAAGAGCTTGATAACGAGGCTACCAACCAAGATGGATTCTATAATCTAGCTGAAGAACTAGTGTCAGAAAGTTCAGAGTCCACAATTGAGGAGGAACGTTCAACACATCCATACACTTCATGGCTAGTTGAAGATGAAGATGCTCCACAATTACTTGAAGAGTACAAAATGGTTGTCAAATCCAAATTCACGATTGATGTGGAGGAGTTCTTCCAGGTGTTCTTTTCAAATGATGCGACTGGGTTTCTCACTGAGTTTCATAGGAAGCGTGGAGAAGAAATATTATTTTTTCAAGGAAAAGAAGCACAAATTGATTGTGCCATTGCAGAAGGAGATAATAAAGGACAACACACTACTGAAAAACAACTTCTCGCAAGAAATTATGAAAGCGAGATACCAGAGGAGTCCAATGTTATATATGAGAATGTCAGATCACAAAATACTGAAGAAACACTGTTGACAAAACTATCGGAAAAAGACTCTAGTCCGTCTCCTCTTCTACCGCATGTGTATTCTAGTCTTTCATTACAATTGAAATATGCTAGCCAACTCTATGTAGAAATGTTAGCTCGATTAGATCAACGTATTTACTTTCTCAAGGAAGAAATGTCAATGATTGAAGCTCGAATGAAAAACATACACCATGATTTTACATTGTTGAAGTTGCATCTGCAGAAAATAGATCAACTTAATTCTAAAAACGAATTCATGCATTCAATGGGAAGTTATGAAGGATGGTTTGTGCTTCAACGTCCTCATGCGACCGATGATTGGAAATAACTGATTTCATGAGTGGTTGGCACCGATTTGTTCCACATGGCCATCTAACATTCCTTGCACAAGCGCATGGGGGCCAATTCGAATTTTATCCAAGGACCAAAGACATGTATTATTATGATCAACCCTACTTTCATTTTGCAAATTAATTTCATATTATTTAAAAAAAAAGGGAAGCGGCTCCAGCTAGTGCGTTTTAGTTCAATGATTCTTCTCAACCCTAACTGATGAAATTGTTCATCAAGTAATATAAAAGGAAGTAGTGCACAACCAACAAAGGAAGAAAAAATTTAGAGAAAGAAAATTCTGAGAGAGAAAACCTTTGATAGAAAATTTATAGAGAGGTATTCTTGGAGTGTTGTGAGGTCTGCTTCTTTTCATTCTTCTTTTTCATATTCAGCAGGGATTAACGAATCGTTGGCAGCAGGGGGTCTTGCAAAGCAACGAAAAGATAAAGAAGGGATGAACTTGTTGGTTTTCATAAGGTGAATAGTTTACTTGTCAGTTTGTTGTATTCAAGCTCAATTTTATTCGACGCTAATTAGTTTCTGATATGTAAGTTTTCTCCTTGTGATTCGCCATCATTGCTCCATTCCATTCTTGGCTCAACTTTCTTTTTTTTCTTTTCACGCTTGGTATTTCTATTGTAACCTTGTTCTAGAGTGGCTAAAGACCATATACTTGGCCCTAGTCTACGCATAGACTTGTAGATTTCGAAAATTCAAGCATTTGTATGGGAAGAATTTTAAATGAAGATCAAATTCTTTCACTCTAAAATTGTCTCTTTATTTTTGTTTTTTTAAATTCTCAGTTTTCCTCATCTTTTCTTAATTCAATAATTTAAATTCAAAAAAAAAAAATGAAATACATTCAAGGAAAATATTAATCTATGACTACTGTAACATGATGTACATAAAATTCTCTCATTTAGCTTCATAGGTAAAAGCTTTGTTACTTTCTTTTTCCCAATTATTTTAGTTTTTTATTTGTAATTTCACATATATTTACTTGAGCAAATTAAATGTTAATTCATCATATTGTTTTATGAATACTTTTGATGGTTAATGAATTTATTGTTTAATAAGTTTTTCTTTTTAATTAATCTTTTTAGCACTAACTTCCCCTTTCTTTTAGTTTTGTTTAAGTTACTTCTTGATAATAAACATAAAAAAAGGACTTTACTTTTTTTTTTAAATCTTATTGTTTGCATTTTCTTTAGTTCTTTAAATAATTTTAGGATTTAATTTTTTTATGTCAAATTTATAAACTCCAACATAAAATAATAAAAATCATAAATTAAATAAAAATCAAACATTACTAAAAAGTAAAATTACACTATACACTTCTATACCTACCCTAGACAAGTCATGGGATTCAATATCCATCGATTACATGCCAATGTTTCCCTCCACCAAGCATGGTAATGATTGTGTCTTTGTGGTTGTCAATTGGTTCTCTAAGATGGTCATTTTGGCATCATGTAAGAAGAGTATCATAGTTGAAGACACTACTAAGCTCTTCTTTGAGTGTGTTTGGTTCATTTTTGGCTACCATAGAACATTATTTCAAATAGGGATAGTAGGTTCACTAGTACCTTTTGGTCCATCCTATGGTCTCTTATGCACACCAAGTTGACCAAATTGACTGCCTTGCACCCCCCCAAAAATGGACAAACAGAAGTGGTCAATAGGATTATTGTGCATATCATGTGCATGTACAACTCCAGGAATCCATGTACATGGAATGAGATCCTTCCATATGTTCAACATAGGTACAAAAAATCCCTCCACAAATTTATTGGCCACAACCCTTTTAAGGTGTGCTTGGGGTTCCAACCATTGGTGTTCGATTGTTGTACTCTTTGTAGTGAAAGTTGAAGGTAGAAGTGATTGACAGGGAAAATTTGAAGTTGAAGTGATTGACAAAAATTCGATAAATTGAAGTTGTAGATCTTGGACCTAAGATAAATCCTAGGTCTAGTGAGATTTATAAGTAAGAGATCTTTAAATTTGTTCTTGAAAGAATGACAAGTAGTTCGAGCATAGAGATCGAAAAGTTCAATAGCCATAATTTTGAGCTCTGGAAGCTTAAAATTGAAGATTTCCTTGTAGATCGATAATAATGGGAAACTGTCTGTCCAAGTACCATTCCAGAAGGTATGTCGAGGGAAGAATGAGAGAAAATCAAAAGGAGAGAAAGGAGTATGATTCAACCGTGTATTACAAATTCGGTGTTGTTGAATGTCTCAGGTGAAGACTCGACCAAGAAACCGTGGGACAAGTTGAGAAGCAACTTGTGTTGGATCATGTAGTCATTTATGCCAATGGTTTGATTGATTGATGTCATTGATTGATTTCAAGTGATTGATTGAATCCAAAGGATTGATTTATTGATGATTGATGTAATGTAATATGTATTTTCCTTTATCAAAATGCATAGATGAAGATGGATCAATGAGTTGTCATTGATATGATAAAGATGGGTCAATGAGTTGTCATTGATACATGATGAAGATGAATCGATGTGGTTTCATTGGTATATGATGCATTGTTGGAAAAATGTATAGATGACTCATTACTGTCTTATCATGATTGATAAGGTTCACAAATGGATGGACTACAAAGTGGTCCCCTTATGGTGAAAGCCCTCACGGGAAGACGCTTTGCGTATTGAGTTATCCTAGAAGAATGGTTGTAGGACCCAAGCTCTCATTATTGTCTTATCATGATTGATAAGGTGCACAAATAGATTAACTCCAAAGTGGTCCCCTTATGGTGAAATCCCTCACAGGAATACGCTTTGCAGATTGAGTTATCCTAGAAGAATGGTTGGAGGACCCATGCTTGTATGTGGAATAATGAGATGAAGATCAAGGAAATTGTTTGTGAAACTATCCTAGATGGATAGTGCTTGTCATGCCATTTTTGGTGGTATGTGGAATGCCACATAACTCCTCATGGTTTGAGAGTTATGGCCTTATGAAGATGAAGGACCCCCACATGAAGGCTTGAATCCCCCAAGGTCAAAGAAGTCAAAGTGACCTAAAAGAGGAAATCATTGTTTAAATGATAAATTAAAGTGACAAAGTCAAGGTGGATTATTTAAATAATAAAGAGAAGTGACAAAATCAAGAAATGATAAAGTAAGGTGACAAAATCAAGAAGGAATATTTAAATGATAAAATATTGGAGAATTTTCAATTTATGGAAAGTGGTTAACCCTAAAATAAAGAAAATAGGTTAAGTGACCTAGAAATGGGTTAATATTATTTAAATGATAAAGTAAAGTGACAAAGTCAAAGTGGATTATTTAAATAATAAAGAGAAGTGACAAAATCAAGAAATGATAAAGTAAGATGACAAAATCAAGAAGAAATATTTAAATGATGAAGTATTGGAGAACTTTCTATTATGGAAAGTGGTTAACCCTAAAATAAGGAAAATAGGTTAAGTGACCTAGAAATGGGTTAACTGGCCTAAAAATGGGTTAAGTGACCTAGAGGATGAAAGCATAAATAATATAGCAATGGTCTCTTGTAGATCATCATTTTTGTGGATCAATGGAGAGCTTCTTGTGAAATATCTTTTGGAGTATTGGTGGAGAGCTTCTTGAGCATTTTTGGTGTGGAACACTTGAGAATATTGAAGATATATAGGTGAATGAGGTAACCAAAGTATATATAAGCTGAATTTCAGAGGGAAGGTGAATAAAAGAGGGCCGAAATTCAAGGGAGGATAAATTATTTTCATGATGCTTTCTAAGGTATGTTATTTGCAGGTCATCTCATCATTTTCGCAATAAACTTTTTTATATAATGATTCAGACCGTGAGATTGATAATCCATTGAGGAAACATATCCAAGTATCTGTGGTAAACAATTCGGATTGTGGGTCATTTTATGTTTGGAGATACACTCCATGGAAAATAGGGTTTGTGGCTAGTCCTTAAACTAGTCTAAAACA
>SNQJ01S0057313.1:12375-24913 GCA_010110895.2 Picea sitchensis
GCTTTGCTTCTGTCTTTTTCTATGCTCACAGTTTGTGAGAATTTACTCATGTACGCAATCCTTGTCATATCATCGAATTAGCTCAAGGAGCAGAGGGGATTGGTCTCCCAAGACATTCACAAGAAGGTTGGAAGCACTGTTAGAGGTCACCAATCTTCTTCATATTTGTAACTTTTTGATTCTGGCTGGCCAGAATGCCGCTTAATGCAACATAACCGTTTTCGTAAAAAAAAAAACTATATCTACACACATATATAGTAGAATATACATGATTACGTAAAGAAAAAAATGTACCATAACAACAAGTGTTTCATAAACAATACACATTCTTTCAAAGCCATGCTAAATGCCATCTCTCAAAATATCCTCTGTTGGTTACACTCCATAATGTGTTTCTTGTAGCATCCCCGCTTTAATCCCCATTTTAATTAATGATTAATGTTGATGTATATGTGAATTGCATTTTTATGTTTTAATAATAAAATGTGATTCCAGTTGCTAAGGGGGTATGGACAGAGATGGGGGCTGAATTAATACATGAGAGATGTTGGAATTTTGGTTTTCATTGATGTCAACCTTAGAAAAGATGTGAAGTGCCATTATTTCATTGGTTTGAAGAGAAGAATTGTTAATGTGCCATGGCGAGATGTATTAATGTCAAAAAAGGTTTTAAGGAATGATGAAATAACATATCAAGTAAATAAGAATTGATGAACCTTGCATGGATATGTCAAATGCTGAGCAAATGTGTAACAACATTGTGAAGTGTTGTGTAGCGACCTATGAAATAGCAATACTTATAAATCTCACACATGAAGTCATCATCCCTCCTCCTTACAATGCTAGCAAGTAATGTTATGAAGAGATACCAAGTCGGTCCTACTCAAGCCTACTCAAAAAGCGTATATGGTGTTGGTGTTAGCATTGATGCAAAAAGGATAATGTATGTGTGTTTACAAGTATAATAAAGAAAAGGGGTGCACATGAAAAAGTAAAAAATGTATTTTACTAGTATATTTAAAAGTGTGTGTGTTTACAAATATAATAAAGAAAAAGGGTGCACGTGCACGTGCAAAAGTAAAAAGTCGATTTTACTAGTATATTTAAAAATGCATGTTAAGAAGTCAAATAAATATTTTACAAGCCCATAGTGTGCGTTCAAGTTGGTGGTTTTGAAAGTAAAAGTGCATGATTAAAAGTCAAAGAAATATTTTACAATTGGTTTTACTTTTGGTGGTTTCATGACCATGGTTTTGGAGGCCCATGGTATCTTCCCATAGTATTTGCAAAGGTGAAATAAAAATAATTAATGGTTCAATAAATCATAATTGAAAAGATTTCATGTAGATATTTTATATGAATAAATAAAAAGGAGAGGAGGAAATTTCTTCTTAATTAAATGACAAATTATTGTTATTTTATTAAAATAAAATGAAGAGGTGCAATGGTTCATTGTTGAAGAGACACAATGGTTCAAATTCATACCTATTGGAATACTATATAAATAGAAAGGTATAGTGAAAGGAAGACAACTTAATGAGCTAATTCAGAAGATCTGAAACAGAAGCTGAGTCCAGGGAAAAACTATAAACATTCACATGAAGTGAGGGTGGAAGGGAGGATTGCAGTCCTCTATAGGTTGGAGCCTAAAGGATAGGGAGTTACATCTTCCTCAAGTTGGTTCTCGAAAAAAGAGGATTGGAATCCTCTACATGTTGAAGCCTGATCTACAGGGAGTTGGTGTTTCCTCAACTTGGTGCTTGAAAATAGGGGATTGGTGTCTCCTTGAGTTGGTGCTAAAAAAAAAGGGATTGGTGTCTCCTCGAGTTGGTTCTCAAAAACAAGGGATTGGTGTCTCCTAGAGTTAGTTCTCTAAAAACTGGGGATTGGTGTCTCATTGAGTATGTGCTTAAAAGGAAGAAGATTGGTGTCTTCTACAAAATTGTAACTTGTAACTAAAATATAAATTTCATATTTATTATATTTCAATTATGAGTATTGTTCTTTGTTGATCAATTGTTATGATTAATAAATTTAAGAATTGGTTAAAATTGTGAAAATGAACCAATATTGATTCACTGCCCCCCCTCCCCCCTCCCCTCTCAGTATTGAACATAATTTCAACAATTGGTATCAGAGAAGGTTCCTTCAGGAACAATTTGATCACTAGAAGGCCAATCCTCATAAGAACTCATGGATTGTCAACTTGGCCCATGCCCTCACATAGCACCCCTATTCAATGAGACAAATTATGAAATATGGAGCATAAGAATGAAGGAATTTATGGGGGAAATGGGATACGATGTTTGGAATTCAAGTGTTTCTAGTTACACCCCTCCAAAAACACCATCAAAGTCTATAGCCAAGAAAGAATTAAAAAGGAACAATAAAGTGGCAATGGATGCCATCCTGGAAGGATTATCCATGTCTATGATTTTTTTTTGGAAAGTGTACTTCAGCCAAAGAGCTCTCGGAGAAGCTAAAACATATTTACATGGTTGAGGAAGTCATAAAAAAAAGTGAAGAATTAGATGAAAAATATGAGAGAAACTCATCCAATGAGAATGACAACAATATTGAATATTTTCAAAGTGAAGAAGAAGTTGATCATGAAAATGAACAATGTGAAACAAATAGTACATCCAACGACTGTGGAAATTACCTAGATGGAGTTCTTATCACAAATTTATATTTTGAAGTTGATCCCAGTGAAAACAAAAATTATGAAATCAAAGAAGAGTTTGATTTTGAAGAACAACTAATCTGTACTTTTGATGAAATCAAGGAGCTCAAGAAAAATAATGCATTGCTAGAAGAGTTACTAGAAGAATAAAAAATAAAAAACCATGAGGCTCATGAAGAATCTGAAAGGACCATTGTTGGTATAAAAACTCAAGTGGAAGAAGAAACAAGAATCGAAGAGGATCTAAAAAGTCAATTGAATAAGAAGGATTAAATCTTCCAAACAAGAGATCTTGAAATTATCTATCTAAGCAAGGAATTAGAAGAGAGATCAACTCAACTAAACTCACTCTTGGATTTTGAAATAAGTTTTGTGATTCAGGAAGAGGAGGTAAGAAAAATTGAAGAATGTTTGAGAAGACTACTCAAGGAGAAGGAAGAAATTTTCTAAGAACAAGAACTTGAGTTTGCCTCTCTAAAATGGGAGTTGGAAAAGACAATCAAAACTAACATGAAGTTTGAAAGAGCTCAAGCACTTTGGATAATATTATTAATTCTTAAGTGTCCCCAATTGATAAGACAATAATTGGATATAAAAAGGAGCATATTGTTGAAGAAGAATTCACATCATTAGAAAAGAATATTGATGGAAGGCCTCAAAGTATTGCACCCAACTTGAGAAAAGTAAATGAAGAAAAAAGTAAGAAAAATGATTATGTTCAAATAAGAGATGGAAATCCAGGACTAAGAGAGACTACTCCACAAACAAGACTAAGAAATCCCAGGTATCAAGGTATATTCTTTGGAAACTGCTACTCTTGTCACAATTTCGATCATAAAGCACCAAATTACAGAGCTTATGGAGGACATATTACAATTAAAAACATAGGTATAACTAACTCCAATATTAAATGTTATAATTGTTATAAATATGGACACATTGCACGAGATTGTGATATGACAAGACCTCATAGACCAAGATTCAAAAAATTATGGAGAAGAAAATATGAAGTACAAAGCAAGAAATATGATGAAGATCTTGCACCTGAAATTGATGAAATTGATAATAGGAGAATGATGGATGAAGTTCCTAATAAGGAATGCGAAAATTAGAGTTTTGCATATGAAGTGGATCAAGCTCAAGAAAGGAGAGTTACTAAAGAAGAAAATGACACAATTGTAGATCTTTATGATGTCCTGCAAATCAATAGTCCATTAGACAATGAAAGAAAAATGCAAAAAGAAAAATCTAAAGAAGAAAATCAAGAAGCTTATGTTGCAAAAAACAATGATGATGATGTTGAACTCTAAAAAGAAGATAAACCAGTAGAATTAAGCGATGAAGATATTATTTTATTTTGATGATCTATTAAATTCCCCCTTAACATAAAATACAAACAAAATGAAGGAATGGAGTTAAGGACTGACTGCAATCTCAATATCATGTACTGAATGTGAAGTAAAACCTGATGAAAAATTTGACCATTCCCTTAAAAGTTGTTGGGGATTACAAAATGATGTCAATGGAAGGCACTTCAGAACTTATTTTGATATGAATAATCAAGAAAGGCCTACGAGGACTGTTCAAAATCAACAAAGATGATTTTGGTATAACAAATCTTTGAAATATGTCCATAAAGATGAATGATTAAGCCTGAACCATGATGAAATATTCAACAATTGGATCAGACTTAAAAAAGGAATATCAACCTTATTAAGTCACATAAATCAACCAACACTCTCTTTGATGATGGAATTCACAAAGGAATAAGAAACTTATTAAGAGGACTCTTACAACCAACAAAAAGAGGTTTTTAAGTAAAGATCATGGGTTGAGGATCTACAGGACAACAACATTAATATCAGATCTACTTCTATTTGAGAATAACTATGAGCATGAGCAAGATATGAATGTGAAGAAGTTATCTATGATTGTATGGGAACTGAACCATATCACTATTTGAGACAACAAAAATGAAGAGGCTCTTGGGTTACAGAGGAGTGAATAGATGACTAGCATCATGAATAAATTGGGAGCAGTCTAGAAGGAAATGAAGGTAGTTCTTAAGAAACATTTGTATAATCTTGGAACACTCTTGAAGGAATCTAAAGGGAAGACATAATTAAAGGATATCTAGTGCATCATTGAAACAACATGGTTAGAAGAGGATTATAGCTTAAAGTATCATGGAAAAATAAAACATGTCTTGAGTATTTGAGCTAGCATGTTAAGATCAATTCCCACTTCCAAAATTTCCATCCCCTTTTCTATTTTCCCAACTTCTTTTCTCCCTTTCTTTTCCCTCTTCTATACTTACCCGTTTTCCCCTTTCCTTTTTTCCCTTCAACTCTCCCTTTCTATTTATATACTTAGTCATTTTTTCAGAATGACAGGTTCCCAAGTTAGCGGACTTGTGGATCCTCATCTCCATCCACACCCTCACATCACGAGTCTGACCGACCACCGTACTATCCTATACTTAGCCTATTTTGCAATAGCGGGTTCTTGGGTTGGCGGGGTCGAACTCTCATACCCCATGTTCCATGATATACATTTTGCATCCAAAAGATCTGGGTTCTAAATTTTGACCATTGGACCCCCCCAACTCCTAAGTATCTCATCTCTCCTTTGTTAGGTCTGAACGAACACGTTACAACACTTAGTCAGTTTTTGACCTTCTGCAGTCGCAGGTTCGTGGGTTCCTAGGTTCACAAAATTCTCAAATCTTATTTCACTCTCGTCCTTCCCCGCCACCTTTGCATGTTTCCCAATACACATTTAGTATGCTTTACTGGTAACAAATTATCATGCAGGTTCCGTAAATATTGTCATTAATAAGCGAAGGTCTTGAGGAGATCTCCTATTAAAACACATTAAACCAGGATTTGCGAAAACAGGTATTTCGTAAGATGTTGAGACTTCCTAAGCCAAAACTTACCTTCAAGGGTGAAGATTACAGAGAATTATTAAAGAAGCATGACAATGGGTTGGACCTCTCACCTGGGTTGGAAATTTTATAGATATTCATAGAAAAAATTCCCCACCGCTAGGAACCAACTTAGAAAGAGACACCAATCTCTTTTTTTGAGCGACACCAACCTACTCTTACATATATTTGTAGACACCAATCCCCACTGCTAAGCACCAACTTAGCAAGAGACACCAATATCTTTGTGTGAGATGCACCAACCTTCACCGAGTCTTATTGCTACTTTCTCCTTCACCAGGTTTGATCGTTGCTTCTACCTTCACCATGTCTACTCTCTGCTTCTTCCTTCACCACGTTTTTTCACTACTTCTTCCTTTACTAGGTCTGACCAAAATTTGAATTTTCAAATGAAAACTTTTCCAAAGCTTGCTATTTTGAGCCTCTTCCCAAGAATGAACTTGTACATCATGCCACATATCCAATTTTGGAAATATGATTCTAAAACTTTTACTTGAGGTACTTCTTTATGTCTCCCTTTTTTTATGAATTTTTCACAATTGGAAGAGTCCTAGAAAATAAGTTATAGTGAAAATTCCAAATTGACATGTTTGAAACTGATTCTAGGACAATTAAGAAACCATAATGGCCACATAAAATATATCAGAAAGTACAATGAACCAACATATGATACTTTTACTTGAGGTACATTTGTATGCCTCCTTTGTTCAATGAAAATGTTGTAGTATGAAGAGTCTCGTACAAGAATTTATAGTGAAAAATCCAAATTGACCTATTTGAAACTGATTTCATGACCATTCAAAAACCCTATCTTCCACAGATCATATATCAGAACGTACAATGAACCAATATCTAAATGTTTTACCTGAGGCACTTCTGTATGTATCCTCTATTCTATGAAATTTCATATTCTAAAGATTCCCGGAAATGAAGTTATAGTGAAAATTCCAAACCAACATGTTTGAAACAGATCTTAGGACCATTAAGAAAACCTAACTTCCACAAAGCATATCTCATAAAGTATAGAGAACCAACATATAAAAGTTTTACATGAGGTAATTTTGTATGTCTCCTCTATTCTATGAAAATTTCACAGTTTGATGAGTCCCATAAAATAAGTTATAGTGAAAATGACAAACTTACCTATTTGAAACTAATTTCAAGAGCATCAAGGAACCATAACTTCCATCGGGTGTATCTCCAAAATTTTAGTGAAACAACGTCCAAAATTTTTAGCTGAGGTACTTCTATATGTCTCCTTTGTCCTACAAAAATTTCAGAGTTTGACGAGTCCCAAAAATTTATTTATCGTGTAAATGAAAAGGTGACCTGAAACCAATTTCGCAACTCTTCCCTTTTGGAATGATATTGAATATTTGCTCATCCATTTTTCACAAAGAATATTTCTCTAAATACTTTCTCTATTTATACCTTTTCATAACCCTTCATGAAGGGACATGTCCATCAATTAAAAAATTAATTCCCCTTTTTTATTTTACTTTTCCAAATACCATGGGAAATACCCAAAACCATGGGTTTGAAACCACCATTTTACTTATGTATGCATGAATATCCTAGATGTGAATTGGGTAACATCTTCCAAACAAATGTAATTACCATACAATCTGTTGATAAAAAAAATTATACATCTGGCCACCTCTCTCGTGGTGTCGAATTTAGGAAAATACAACCAATTCATTAAGGTTGAACCCCATAGGGGATAAAAAGAGGGCTCTGATATGAAAAAAATATCATTGGAATCTAGTATAAGTTGGTCAATGCACAACTCAATCTTCATGTTGGGAAACAAGTCCCCATATGATGTTTGACAACACAAGTATTCCAATAGAGAATGAACACCTTCAGTAACCACTCACACAACCAGATCAAATATCAACACACCGATGTTTTGACGTCTTAAAACCCCTATGGGGAAACATCCACGACCCCAACCAACACAGCCACTTGGAGTAGTTTATTAATGCAAAAGAAAAGATTACTAAGAGATTTTACAAGAGAGTTTCTCAAAATCGATCATCAGCAAATGACCCTCCATGCTCTTTAAATAGAGATCATGGACCAATCAGGTGTTAAGCCACATATCAATGTTCATTAAGATCGAGGAGAATATGGACTGTCATATCACTTTATGTCGGGAACATATCGTGACCGTTAGATTTCCTAAATACAAATGCATACTAAAGAAACACACTATGAAACACACTTTTACCTAATGACACATTACCAAGTAGATATTAACTAACTCCTAAGTGTCTAAATATCCTAACATCCCCCTTTAAGAATAACTTGGGATAGGATTGAAGGATTTACAATAATGACACAATAGAATAAGGAAGGAGGCATTAGAGCCTACCCCGCCTTGATGGCAACTTCTTGAACTCCTAACATAGATCGAAGTTTGGAAAACTTTGCTTCTGTAAGAGACTTTGTGAAAATGTTTGCAACTTGATATTCTGTAGGGAAAAACAACACTTCAATAACTTGATCATGAATGAGCTTTCTGATGAAGTGCATGCATATCTCGATGTGTTTTCTACGTTGATTTTGAATTGGTTCTTTAGCGAGCTTGATGGCACTATGATTGTCACACCAAAGTATGGTCAGATGCTGCTGTTGGAATCCAAACTCTGAAATAATCTGTTGAAACCATAAGGCTTATTGACTTGTATTTACCACTGCTCGGTACTCTGCTTCTGCTGAAGAAAATGTAATAGCCTATTATTTCTTACAGGCCCAAGTGACAGGTCCTGAACAAAGGATGAAAACATAACCTGCAGTAGACTTTCGATCATCAGGGTCGCCGACCCAATATGAATCAGTGAAACCAAGCAATAAAGGATCCCCCCTGTACCACAGACATAGTGAAATATCCTTTTAGCTGCTTTCCAATGGGTTTCATGGGGTTTTTTCATATACTAGGCAACAAGACCAACAATAAAGGAAAGATCAGGACGAGTATGAGTCAAGTATAAGAGGCTACCCACTAACTGCCAGTACAATGTGGTATCAACTTTGGGAGAAGTACATGTGGCAGCAAGCTTGGCTTCAAACTAGAAGGGAGAAGGGGTTGGTTTACAATCGTCCATGTGAAATCGATGAAGAAGGTCACAAGCATACTTAGATTGGGAAATAAAATTTTCTTCATTAGTTTACAAAACTTGGAGGCTAAGGAAATAGTGCAAAAATCCTAAGTTTGTTATTTCAAATTTCTTCTTAAGGCTGGTTTTCACATCGTTTAAAAGTTTTGAGTCACTACCCGTAAAGATAAGTTCATCAACATAAAGGAAAAGTATTATGATATGGCTTCCTACTTTCTTGGTATAGACATTAGGATCAAAATGGAATCTAGAGAATCCAATGGCAATAAGAAAGCTATCCATTTTGGCATACCAAGCTCAGGGAGCTTTCTTAAGACCATAAAGTGATTTCTTAAGGTGACAAACAAGGCTAGAGTCATTATGGACATAGCCAGCAGGTTTTTCCATGTAGATTTCTTCTTTCAAATCTCCATGCAAGAAGGAGGATTTAACATCCATCTGATGGACCTCCAATTTATGTGAGGTAGCAAGGGCAAGAACAAGGCAGATGGAATTTAATTTGGCTAGAGGGGAAAAGGTTTCATTATAGTCAATTTCTTCAACTTGGAAAAATCCTTTGGCAACTAACCGAGCCTTATGTCTTGCAACACTTCCATCTAATGCATACTTAGTTCTGTAGACCCATTTACATTTGACAAGTTTTCTTCCTTTTGGAAGAGGTACAAGATCCCAAGTATTGTTTTCCATTAAAGAATGATGCGCTTCATTCGTTGTTGTATCCCAATCTGGATGACCTGATACCGACATGCTCTGATACGATGTTTTACAACACAAGTATTCCAACAGAGGAAGAACACTTTCAATAACCACTCACAGAACCAGATCAAAGATAAAAAAAAACCAATGTTTTGATGTGGTAAAACCCTGCAGGGAAACATCCACAGCCCTAGCCAACGTGACCACTTGGAGCAGTTTATTAATGCAAAAGAAAAATATTACAAAGAGATTTTACAAGAGAGTTTGTCACAATTTATGATCGACAAATGACCCTCCATGCTCTTTAAATAGAGATCATGGACCAATTGGGTGTTAATCCACATATCAATGATTGTTAATATCGAGGAGAATATGAACTGTCAGATCACTTTATGTCAGAAACATATCGTGACCATTGAATTTCCTAACTACAAATGCATACTAAAGAAACACACTAATAAACACACTTTTACCTAATGACATATTAGACCAAGTAGATATTAACTAACTCCTAAGCGTCTAAATATCCTAACATCCCCCCTTAAGAACAACTTGGGATAGGATTGAAGGACTTACAATAGTGACACAATAGTATAAGGAGAAGGCATTAGAGCCTATCCGCCCTTGATGACAACTTCATGAACTCCTAACATAGATCGAAGTTTGGAAAACTTTGCTTCTATAAGAGACTTTTTGAAAATGTCTGCAACTTGATTTTCTAGCTGTTGTGCTTGAATAATATTGTGTTTACCAAACATAGATTCAATATTTTCCCAAGCTTCATCGAGTTTATCAATTTGTTAAAGGTGGAACCTTAAATCAGGAGAGATGGACATTTCCCAATCAATAGGTTATGTTTCCTTTCCCAAGGTAATCCGGTACAAGCCTTTACTTCTTAATAAATCCTTCATATGAGATTTCCATTGGAAGTAGTTGGTGTTGGTAAGAAAAAAATTACTTGAAGAGGCCATATTAAATATGTAGATAATATGGATTTAAAAAGTGAAATAAATGATCTGGATGGAAAAATCTTGAAAAATTAGGCAGTTTTAAGAAAAACGACACTGAAAATGGACTTCGGATGTGAAAGTTATGCCCTTTAAAAAAAATGCATAAACAATAACAAAATGACCACGTGATGATGTAAGTTGCTTTATGAAGTGACCCACTTTTACAAAAACAAGTGGGGTTCACTTTTACAATGAAGTTACTTTGAAAAATAAATAACTCTAACATATTAAATATACTTATAGTGATTCACTTTTATACTTGAAGTGAAATACACTTTACAATGTAGCATGAACTTTAAAACAAAAAAGTAAAAAAGAGAGACTCTAACTCAAGACCTCTTACTTAATAAGGAAAATTTTAACCAAGTGGGATAGAAAAACATATTGTATTGTTTAGCAAGAGGATTATTGTTGTTGTTGTTGTTGAAGATGACCTTGGAGAGCGTGCTAAAAAAAACTCTTTTCACACAAGAAACAAATTTCGCCTCTTAATGACAACAAAAGTTAGATCTCGGTTAACTTACCCGGAAAATGCACCTTTTCCTATCTATTTCAGATTTTCTGAGATCTCACAGGGCATGGGTCAAAGAGAATATGCATATCTAAAAGAGTAGCAACTCAGAAACAAACAATATAACACTGAAATAATACTCTGCAAAAAATTTAAAAAGGGCGTATCCAGACTTTATACCTCTGGATCTAGTTGAAATGGCCATATCTTGGGAAAATATAAACCTTTTTGAGTGAAACGAAAAACATTCTTGAATGAAACGAGCGCTCCAGATGAAATGGAACAATCCTCTAATACTAGAAATGTATAGAAATGGAAGAAAACATAGATGAGGCAACTTGACTTCATGATCTCGATCTACAACAAGAGCGAGTCTTCAAACATGCTCTGATACCATGTTTGACAACACATGTATTGCATCAGAGGATGAACACCTTCAATAACCACTCACGCAATTGGATCAAAGATCAACACACCGATGTTTTGACGTGGTAAAACCCTTACAGGGAAACATCCATGACCCTAGCCAATGCGACCACTTGGAGTAGTCTATTAATGCAAAATAAAAAGATTACAAAGAGATTTTACAAGTTATTTTCTCACAATCAATCATCCACAAATGACCCTCCATTCTCTTTAAATATAGATCATGGACCAATTGGGTGTTAAGACATAGATCAATGGTCGTTAAGATCGAGCAGAATATGAACCGTTGGATCACTTTATGTCAGGAACATATTGTGACCGTCAGATTTTCTAACTACAAATGCATATTAATGCATACTAAAGAAACACACTTTTACCTAATGACACATTAGACCAAGTAGATCTTAACTAACTCCTAAGTGTCTAAATATCCTAACATATGAGAAGTCGCTATCAACCAATTTAGTTTGCTCCAATTTTCCATTCAAGTCTCCAATTATCTCTACTTATGTGTCACATAATTTATTGGGAAAAGGTTCCATGGATCTCAAAGCTATGCATTTTTTTCGTGATGCTTTTCCCATGATGAAAAATTGTCTCTAGTACATAAGCATGATCAAAATTCCAACTCTAGAACAATGGTGAGCACTGGTATATCCTTCTTCAATTGTCGTGAACTCTAGTGTAACTTAACATTCATAAGAAAGAAAAGTAAGGTATTTATAGAAGGAGAGTGGGGTTTAAATATGTGGATACTATTTACATTTGGGAATGATGGTAAAATAAGGCCAAGTGTGTGACAGATAATAAATTAAACCACTCAAAACCACAACCACATACATTAAATAGACTCGACAATTGACTAGACATGACTAAATAACCTGGTAAATATCCTACCATCCTACTTTATGAATTGTCATGTACCTAGCTACCAGCCTGAGCCACACTGCTTCAAAAGTGCATTGCCATATGTTAAGTACCTATACCATATCTGCAAATATACTTCAATAATACCAAGAATAAACCATAAACCATTCACCATAACATGAACACAAGAAATAGAGAAAACCCTTGAGGTAGGGTAACACCATATATTAATCCTTATAGAAGGATAAAACTCCTCAAGCAATCCTTGCTTGTACAATC
>SNQJ01S0057313.1:24963-50000 GCA_010110895.2 Picea sitchensis
GACAATAATTGGATATAAAAAGGAGCATATTGTTGAAGAAGAATTCACATCATTAGAAAAGAATATTGATGGAAGGCCTCAAAGTATTGCACCCAACTTGAGAAAAGTAAATGAAGAAAAAAGTAAGAAAAATGATTATGTTCCAATAAGAGATGGAAATCCAGGACTAAGAGGGACTAGTCCACAAACAAGACTAAGAAATCTTAGGTATCAAGGTATATTCTTTGGAAACTACTACTCTTGTCACATTTTCGGTCATAAAGCACCAAATTGCAGAGCCTATGGAAGACATATTACAATTAAAAACATAGGTATAACTAACTCCAATATTAAATGTTATAATTGTTATAAATATGGACACATTGCACGAGATTGTGATATGACAAGACCTCATAGACCAAGATTCAAAAAAATATGGAGAAGAAAATATGAAGTACAAAGCAAGAAATATGATAAAGATCTTGCTCCTGAAATTGATGAAATTGATAATAGGAGAATGATGGGTGAAGTTCCTAATAAGGAATGAGAAAATTAGAGTTTTGCATGTGAAGTGGATCGAGCTCAAGAAAGGAGAGTTACTAAAGAAGAATATGACACAATTGTAGATCTTTATGATGTCCTGCAAATCAATAGTCCATTAGACAATGAAAGAAAAATGCAAAAAGAAAAATCTAAAGAAGAAAATCAAGAAGCTTATGTTGCAAAAAACAATGATGATGATGTTGAACTCTCAAAAGCAGATGAACCAGTAGAATTAAGTGATGAAGATCTTATTTTATTTTGATGATCTATTAAATTCCCCCTTAACATAAAATACAAACAAAATGAAGGAATGGATTTAAGGACTGACTGCAATCTCAATATCATGAACTGAATGTGAAGTAAAACCTGATGACAAATTTGACCATTCCCTTAAAATTTGTTGGGGATTACAAAATGATGTCAATGGAAGACACTTCAGAACTTATTTTGATATGAATAATCAAGAAAGGCCTACGAGGATTGTTCAAAATCAACAAAGACAATTTTGGTATAACAAATCCTTGAAATATGTCCATAAAGATGAATGAATAAGCCTGAACCATGATGAAATATTCAACAATTGGATCAGACTTAAAAAATGAATATCAACCTTATTAAGTCACATAAATCAACCAACACTCTCTTTTATGATGGAATTCACAAAGGAATAAGAAACTTATTAAGAGGACTCTTACAACCAACAACAAGAGGTTTTTAAGTAAAGATCATGGGTTGAGGATCTACAGGACAACAACATTAATATAAGATCTACTTCTATTTGAGAATAACTATGAGCATGAGCAAGATATGAATGTGAAGAAGTTATCTATGATTGTATGGGAATTGAACCATATCACTATTTGAGACAACAAAAATGAAGAGGCTCTTGGATTACAAATGAGAGAATAGATGACTAGCATCATAAATGAATTGGGAGCAGTCTGGAAGGAAATGAAGGTAGTTCTTAAGCAACATTTGTATAATCTTGGAACACTCTTGAAGGAATCTAAATGGATGACATAATTAAAGGATATCTAGTGCATCATTGAAGCAACATGGTTAGACGAGGATTATAGCTTAAAGTATCATGGAAAAATAAAACATGTCTTGAGTATTTGAGCCAGCATGTTGAGATCAATTCCCGCTTCCAAAATTTCCATCCCCTTTTCTATTTTCCCAACTTATTTTCTCCCTTTCTTTTCCCTCTTCTATACTTACCCATTTTCCCCTTTCCTTTTTTCCCTTCTACTCTCCCTTTCTAGTTATATACTTAGTCTTTATTTCATAACGATAGGTTCCCAGGTTAGCAGACTTGTGGATCCTCATCTCCATCCACACCCTCATATCACGAGTCTGACCGACCACCGCGCTATCCTATACTTAGCCTATTTTGCAATAGCAGGTTCCCGGGTTGGCAGGGTTGAACTCTCATACCCCATGTTCCATGATATACATTTTGCATCCAAAATATATGGGTTCTAAATTTTGAACATTGGACCCCCCCAACTCCTAAGTATCTCATCTCTCCTTTGTTAGATCTGAATGAACGCGTTACAACACTTAGTCATTTTTTGACCTTCTACAGTCGCAAGTTCGCGGGTTCCTAGGTTCACAAAATTCTCAAATCTTATTTCACTCTCGTCCTTCCCCACCACCTTTGCATGTTTCCCAATACACATTTAGTATGCTTTAATGTTAACAAATTAACATGTAGGTTCCATAAATATTGTCATTAATAAGAGAAGGTCTTGAGGAGATCTCCTATTAAAATGCATTAAACCAAGATTTGCGAAGGATTATATTATCCCTCTCAAGCGTTCATTTTAAACATTATTTGGAGAAAATGAACGTTTTTGGCAACTTATGGCAGCAACTCAACAACAGTTATGTGGAGATACATTGAACATTTTTGGGTGTGAGGACTAGAACTTTCAATGGCCGAGAGCGTATTCTTACTACTCATCCCCTTCTTCCTAGAAGAAAGTAATCTGGATGTCTGGAATTGCTCGTGCAGTTTGCGTCCTAGAGGTTTTTGACTGTAATAAGTCGTTCGCCTAGTGCGCCAAGAGATATATTCCAAGCCAATGGATCATTCAATTGCGGGACAATTCCCCTATCTCTCTGTCGCCTTAGGTATTTCGTAATATGTTGATACTTCCTAAGCCAAACCTTACCTTCAAGGGTGAAGATTGTAGAGAATTCTTAAAGAAGCATGACAATGGGTTGGAACTTTTATAGATATTCATAGACAAAATTCCCCACCTCTAGGAACCAACTTAGAAAGAGACACCAATCTCTTTTTTTGAGCGACACCAACCTACTCTTACATATCTTTGTAGACACCAATCCCCACTTCTAAGCACCAACTTAGAAAGAGACACCAATCTCTTTGTGTGAGATGCACCAAACTTCACTGAGTCTTATTGCTACTTTCTCCTTCACTAGGTTTGATCTCTACTTCTACCTTCACCAAGTCTACTCTCTGCTTCTTTCTTCACCATATTTTTTCACTACTTCTTCCTTTACTAAGTCTAACCAAAATTTGAATTTTCAAATGAAAACTTTTCCAAAGCTTGTTATTTTGAGCCTCTTCCCAAGAATGAACTTGTACATCATGCCACATATCCAATTTTGGAAATATGATTCTAAATTTTTTACTTGAGGTACTTCTTTATGTCTCCCTTTTTATATGAATTTTTCACAATTGGAAGAGTCCTAGAAAATAAGTTATAGTGAAAATTCCAAATTGACATGTTTGAAACTGATTCTAGGATAATTAAGAAACCATAATGGCCACATAAAATATATCATAAAGTACAATAAACCAACATATGATACTTTTACTTGAGGTACATCTGTATGCCTCCTTTGTTCAATGAAAATGTTACAGTATGAAGAGTCTCGTACAAGAATTTATAGTGAAAAATCCAAATTGACCTATTTGAAACTGATTTCATGACCATTCAGAAACTCTATCTTGCACAGATCATATCTTAGAACGTACAATGAACCAAATATCTAAATGTTTTACCTGAGGCACTTCTGTATGTATCCTCTATTCTATGAAATTTCATATTCTAAAGATTCCCGAAAATGAAGTTATAGTGAAAATTCCAAACCAACATGTTTGAAACAGATCTTAGGACCATTAAGAAAACCTAACTTCCACAAAGAATATCTCATAAAGTATAGAGAACCAACATATAAAAGTTTTACATGAGGTAATTTTGTATGTCTCCTCTATTCTATGAAAATTTTACAGTTTGATGAGTCCCATAAAATAAGTTATAGTGAAAATGACAAACTTACCTATTTGAAACTAATTTCAAGAGCATCAAGGAACCATAACTTCCATTGGGTGTATCTCCAAAATTTTAGTGAAACAATGTCCATAATTTTTAGCTCAGGTACTTCAGAGTTTGACGAGTCCCAAAAATTTATTTATCATGTAAATGAAAAGGTGACCTGAAACCAATTTTGCAACTCTTCCCTTTTGGAATGATATTGAATATTTGCTCATCCATTATTCACAAAGAATATTTCTCTAAATACTTTCTCTATTTATACCTTTTCATAACCCTTCATGAAGGGACATGTCCATCAATTAAACAATTAATTCCCCTTTTTTATTTTACTTTTCCAAATACCATGGGAAATACCCAAACCCATGGGTTTGAAACCACCATTTTACTTATGTATGCATGAATATCCTAGATGTGAATCGGGTAACATCTTCCAAACAAATGTAATTACCATGCAATCTGTTGATAAAAAAAATTATACATCTGGCCACCTCTCTCGTGGTGTCGAATTTAGGAAAATACAACCAATTCATTAAGGTTGAACCCCATAGGGGATAAAAAGAGGGCTCCAATATGAAAAAAATATCATTGGAATCTAGTATAAGTTGGTCAATGCACAACTCAGTCTTCATGTTGGGAAACAGGTCCCCATATGATGTTTGACAACACAAGTATTGCAACAGAGAATGAACACCTTCAGTAACCACTCACACAACCAGATCAAATATCAACACATCGATGTTTTGACGTCGTAAAACCCCTATGGGGAAATATCCATGACCCCAACCAACACGACCACTTGGAGTAGTTTATTAATGCAAAAGAAAATATTACTAAGAGATTTTACAAGAGAGTTTCTCAAAATCGATCATCGACAAATGACCCTCCATGCTCTTTAAATAGAGATCATGGACCAATCGGGTGTTAAGCCATAGATCAGTGGCTGCTAAGATCGAGGAGAATATGAACCGTCAGATCATTTTATGTCGGGAACATATCGTGACCATTAGATTTCCTAACTACAAATGCGTACTAAAGAAACACACTATGAAACACACTTTTACCTAATGACACATTATGAAGTAGATATTAACGAACTCCTAAGTGTCTAAATATCCTAACATCCACCTTTAAGAATAAGGGATAGGATTGAAGGATTTACAATAATGACACAATAGGATAAGGAAGGAGGCATTAGAGCCTATCCCCCCTTGATGACAACTTCTTGAACTCCTAACATAGATCGAAGTTTGGAAAACTTTGCTTCTATAAGAGACTTTGCGAAAATGTCTGCAACTTGATCTTCTGTAGGGAAAAAGAGCACTTCAATAACTTGATCATGAATGAGCTTTCTGATGAAGTGCATGCATAGCTCGATGTGTTTTCTACGTTGATGTTGAACTGGTTCTTTAGCGATCTTGATGGCACTATGATTGTCGCATCAAAGGATGGTTGGATGCTGCTGTTGGAATCCAAACTCTGAAATAATCTGTCAAAACCATAAGGCTTCTTGACTTGTATTTACCACTACTCAATACTTCGTTTCTATTGAAGAAAGTGCAATAGCCTATTGTTTCTTACAGGACCAAGTGATAGGTCCTGAAAAAAGGCTGAAAACATAACCTACAGTAGACTTCCGATCATCAGGGTCACCGACCCAATATGAATCAGTGAAACCAAGCAATAAAGGATCCCCCCTGAACTGTAATGTATCCATAATTGAAATGTACCACAAACATAGCGAAATATCCTTTTAGCTGCTTTCCAATGGGTTTCATGGGGTGTTTGCATATATTGGGCAACAAGACCAACAATAAAGGAAAGATCAGGACGGGTATGAGTCAAGTATAAGAGGCTACCAACTAATTGGCAGTACAATGTGGTATCAACTTTGGGAGAAGTACAAGTGGTAGCAAGCTTGTCTCCAGACTGGAAGGGAGAAGGGGTTTGTTTACAATCATCCATGTGAAATTGATGAAGAAGTTCACAAGCATACTTAGATTGGGAAAGAAAAATTTCTTCATTAGTTTGCAAAACTTGGAGGCCAAGGAAATAGTGCAAAAATCCTAAGTCTGTCATTTCAAATTTCTTCTTAAGGCTGGTTTTCACATGGTTTAAAAGTTTTGAGTCACTACCCATAAGGATAAGTTCATCAACATAAAGGAAAAGTATTATGATATGGCTTCCTACTTTCTTGGTATAGACATTAGGATCAAAATGGAATCTAGAGAATCCAATGGCAATAAGAAAGCTGTCCATTTTGGCATACCAAGATCGGGGATCTTGCTTAAGACCATAAAATGATTTCTTAAGGCGATAAACAAGGCTAGAGTCATTATGGACATAGCCAGGAGGTTGTTCCATGTAGATTTCTTCTTTCAAATCTCCATGCAAGAAGGAGGATTTAACATCCGTCTGATGGACCTCCAATTTATGTGAGGTAGAAAGGGCAAGAACAAGGCAGATGGAATTTAATTTGGCTAGAGGGGAAAAGGTTTCATTATAGTCAATTTCTTCAACTTGGGAAAATCCTTTGGCAACTAACCGAGCCTTATGTCTTTCAACACTTCCATCTGATGCATACTTAGTTCTGTAGACCCATTTACATTTGATAAGTTTTCTTCCTTTTGGAAGAGGTACAAGATCCCAAGTATTGTTTTCCATTAAAGAATGATACACTTCATTTATTGTTGTATCCCAATCTGGATGACCTGATACCAACATGCTCTGATACCATGTTTTACAACACAAGTATTCCAACAGAGGAAGAACACTTTCAATAACCACTCACAGAACCAGATCAAAGATAAAAAAACCAATGTTTTGACATGGTAAAACCCTACAGGGAAACATCCACAGCCCTAGCCAATGCGACCACTTGGAGTAGTTTATTAATGCAAAAGAAAAATATTACAAAGAGATTTTACAAGAGAGTTTGTCACAATCGATCAGCGAAAAATGACCCTCCATGCTCTTTAAATAGAGATCATGGACCAATTGGGTGTTAATCCACATATCAATGGTTGTTAATATCGAGGAGAATATGAACCGTCAGATCACTTTATGTCAGGAACATATCGTGACCGTTGAATTTCCTAACTACAAATGCATACTAATGCATACTAAAGAAACAAACTAAGAAACACACTTTTACCTAATGACATATTAGACCAAGTAGATATTAACTAACTCCTAAGCGTCTAAATATCCTAACATCCCCCCTTAAGAACAACTTGGGATAGGATTGAAGGACTTACAATAGTGACACAATAGTATAAGGAGAAGGCATTAGAGACTATCCCCCCTTGATGAAAACTTCATGAACTTCTAACATAGATCAAAGTTTGGAAAACTTCGCTTCTATAAGAGACTTTTTGAAAATGTCTGCAACTTGATTTTCTAGCTGTTTTGCTTGAATAATATTGTGTTTATCAAACATAGATTCAATCTTTTCCCAAGCTTCATCAAGTTTATCAATTTGTTAAAGGTGGAACCTTAAATCAGGAGAGATGGAAATTTTTATTAGTCGTGCTTCACCATTCTTATTAGCCGATTTGAATTTCTTATCATTATCAATAGGTTATGTTTCCTTTCCCAAGGTAATCCGGTACAAGCCTTTACTTCTTAATAAATCCTTCGTATGAGATTTCCATTGGAAGTAGTTGGTGTTGGTAAGAAAAATATTACTTGAAGAGGCCATACTAAATATGTAGATAATATGGATTTAAAAAGTGAAACAAATGATCTAGATGGAAAAAAATCGAAAAATTAGGTAGTTTAAAAAAAAATGACTCTAAAAATGGACTTCGGATGTGAAAGTTATGCCCTTTTAAAAAAATATGCATAAAAGGTAACCAAATGATCACGTGATGGTGTAAGTTGCTTTATGAAGTGACCCATTTTTACAAAAACAAGTGGGGTTCACTTTTACAATGAAGTTACTTTGAAAAATAAATAACTCTAACATATTAAATATGCTTATAGTGATTCACTTTTATACTTGAAGTGAAATACACTTTACAATGGAGCATGAACTTTAAAAAAAAAGAAAAAAGAGAGAGACTCTAACTCAAGACCTCTTACTTAATAAGGAAAATTTTAACCAAGTGGGATAGAAAAACATATTGTATTGTTTAGCAAGAGGATTATTGTTGTTGTTGTTGTTGTTGTTGAAGATGACCTTGGAGAGCATGCTAAAAAAACCTATTTTCACACAAGAAACAAATTTCACCTCTTAATGACAACAAGGGTTAGATCTCGGTTAACTTACCTGGAAAATGCACCTTTTCCTATCTATTTCATATTTTCTAAGATTTCACAGGGCGTGGGGCAAAGAGCATATGCATATCTAAAAGAGTAGCAACCCAGAAATAAACAATATAAAACTGAAATAATACTCTGCAAAAAATTTAAAAAGGGTGTATCCAGGCTTTATACCTTTGGATCTAGTTGAAATGGTCATATCTTGGGAAAATATAAACCTTTTTGAGTGAAACGAAAAACATTCGTAAATGAAACGAGCGCTCCAGATGCAATGGAACAATCCTATAATACTAGAAATGTATGGAAATGAAAGCAAACATAGATGAGGCATTTCGACTTCACGATCTCGATCTACAACAAGAGTGAGTCTTCAAACATGCTCTGATACCATGTTTGACAGCACATGTATTGCATCAGAGGATGAACACCTTCAATAACCACTCATGCAATTGGATCAAAGATCAACACATTGATGTTTTGACGTGGTAAAACCCCTACAGGGAAACATCCATGACCCTAGCCAACAGGACCACTTGGAGCAGTCTATTAATGCAAAATAAAAAGATTACAAAGAGATTTTACAAGAGATTTTCTCACATTCGATCATCTGCAAATGACCCTCAATGCCCTTTAAATATAGATCATGGACCAATTGGGTGCTAAGCCACAGATCAATGGTCATTAAGATCGAGGAGAATATGAACTGTTGGATCACTTTATGTCAGGAACATATCGTGACCGTCAGATTTCCTAACTACAAATGCATATTAATTCATACTAAAGAAACACACTAAGAAACACACTTTTACCTAATGACACATTAGACCAAATAGATCTTAACTAACTTCTAAGTGTCTAAATATCCTAACATATGAGAAGTCGCTATCAACCAATTTAGTTTGCTCCACTTTTCCATTCAAGTCTCCAATTATCTCTACTTATGTGTCACATAATTTATTGGGAAAAGGTTCCTTGTATCTCAACACTATTCATTTTTTTTCACGATGCTTTTCCCATGATGAAAATTTGTCTCTAGTACATAAGCATGATCAAAATTCCAACTCTATAACAATGGTGAGCACTGGTATATCCTTCTTCAATTGTCGTGAACTCTAGTGTAACTTAACATTCATAAGAAAGAAAAGTAAGGTATTTATAGAAGGAGAGTGGGGTTTAAATATGTGGATACTATTTACATTTAGGAATGATGGTAAAATAAGGCCAAGTGTGTGACAGATAATAAATTAAACCACTCAAAACCACAACCACATACATTAAATAGACTCGACAATTGACTAGACATGACTAAATAACCTGTTAAATATCCTACCATCCTACTTTATGAATTGTCATGTACCTAGCTACCAGGATGAGCTACGCTGCTTCAAAAGTGTGTTGTCATATCTATGAGTACCACTTTGTCATTTATACATAACAACAAACCCAAAACGATTTGCGTAGATATTTCTTTGAAACATACCCATTGTCTGGGTACTTCCAAATTCACCTTCTTGGACTGATTTTGAATTTATGTTCCATGCTTTTAATTCAAGAAATATGAATCCAATGCATGCAATTAACCAGAACATGATAAACCATAAAATTAATGAACAAAATTCCATGCACAACATTATTACAAAGCATGCACATATAAACACATCACAAAGATCATAAATACACAATGGAATATACATTACAAAGAAAACACAGAGAGCACTTATCTTTTCAAATAAACATTCATCAATTGGATGCATACGTCGAACATTCCACCCAACCATAGACACTTTTGTTCCAAATCTCAATAGCATCTCACCCCCGAGCTAGGGTTATGAATCCACAAGGACGAGTCCTAGGAAGAATCCAAAACACACATCATTTAGCTATCAATCTCTCACTGTTATCCTAATTTACCAACTCTCTTCCCCTTCATCCTGCACAACCCAAACAAATGAACCCTTTTCTCTGCAATGAAGTCCCTCAAGATGATCCAATTCATTTATATGGATATAGTGCTACTGTTTAGGAATACCAATGTTGAAGACTCCAAGGACTCTCAGTTGTGGATATTTCTCTCTCAACTACCATTAATATCACGCACACAAGCATCCATTCTTTTATGGAATAATCAATAATTCCTTACATACATATAGAAATGGCTCTCTACCTCTAGCCATTCGTTTCCATGCCATACCTAGCACAGAAATGAGGAAAAATGAAAGAGGAACCCAATGATTGAGCCAAATGATGATCAACCCCGAAATGAATGATCCCCCAAACAATCCCATGCATGGTTTAAATAGCCAGTATGTCCAAGGAACAATGTGGTCTCCCTAAGAGACTCACGTGCCCCCTCATTCTCCCCCCTACACAAAGGTGGGTAAATAAATAATTAATAAAATTAGTATCCCCTTTATCCCCCTCTCTCATGGAATCATAGCCCACTATCTATATCATTGTCTGTCTTGCAACCAACAATGTATTTTATTAATATATTCAAAGTATTACATTTTTGGGCACCCTGACCTTCCAACATACCCGCTCACCGACCTAAGTCACATTTACATAATTACATTCTAGTTCACAGGGATAAAAACTAGGGATGATACAACCCCCTCCTCTTATTTTTTCATTGTCCTCAGTACACAACACCATATCAATGTTATTAATATTACAAATCTAGGATCTCTGGCCTTTAATACACCTAGACAATCCAACCAATTCTTATATACATAAGCACTTTGTCCTAAACAAACATGCATACATAGGAACTTTGGCTCTAAACATGCATAATGATATCCCAATTTATATTTTTGCTAGTAATTCCAACCAACAAGATCTCATCCCCCATCATCCTGCACAACATAGGGAAGTGTACCCCCTTCTCTTTCCCATTGTCCCTCATGCTGTACCAATTATCTTCAGGGCTCCAGTGCACTCAGTGAGGAAGTCTCTGACTTGTGGCTCTAGGAACCCTAGATGCAATAAGTCCACTAAAATTTCTTCAATCCATGCCTTTGTCCAGCTTGAGCTCGAATCCTTAGGGTTCTCCACTTATCAAGCTTATAGCTTCAATATTCAACATATAATCTATATTACACACAGAGAATCATCATGAGATATCATCATAACAATTTTCAATTATAAATTTTCAAATATTTTTTATACAGGAAAACAAAATTTCCCAAGCAAGAGTTTTATGTTCATAATTTGTTTAGCTCTTGTAGCAGTAGATATCAGCCTTCCTTATGCGCTTACATCCCTTCCATGTCCAAGACTATTCTCCCTGCAATTTTCTCAATTTCCATGTAGCCAAACAAATTGTTAGCATATCATAACAAATTTGCAATTATTAATTTCTCAAATCTATTTTATACAGGAAAATAAAATTTCTAGGCATGCAGTTTTTTCTCATTATGTTTAGCTCTTGCATATATATATATATATAAGTCTTCCTTATGGGTTTACATCATTTCCATATCCAATACTACCCTACCTGCAATTTTATTAATTTACACTCATCCAAACAAACTGTTAGTATTCATGCACATTAACATTCTTTGTTTGTAACATTTTAAACAAGTCAAAAAGTGATCTCAGAATTGTAACAAACTAACAATTCAATAACCTCCATATAGTATTCATATTAAATATAATGCATCTATCATTCATTATGCATTTTCAACACCACATTGTTTTCATAATGCAACACATAATTACCAATAAAATAAAAATCAACGTGCTAATATCCACAACCACATCTACACAATGGATCCCTGCATCGACTCCATAATACCATATATCTATGTCATGCATTCCACCATGTTGAGTTTGAAGGTTTGGACAACCCCTCAACACATCATCCAACTTCTTCCCAATTACTTTCTCGACTATTCGGATACCTTCCTCCTCAACCCATTCACAACACTAGGAACATAATTCCTAAGTACTCTTCAGTGTCAGCAAAGAGGTTGTAGTCCAAACATCAAATATATATGAGGATACATTGAGAACTCACATAACAATATGTCCCTTCAATATCCAACCATATCATGGTCTCACACATGACTAACTCTACGAGTGTTCATTGTTATAGTAGGAGTATGTCTCCTGACTTGACCTGGTTATGATATCATAACCAATCATAACATAATATGCAATTAAATTTTACCTAAATACATTCTAGCATCAACAACATTTACATACTCTATGACTTCAACCATTACAAATCAATTTAAATCTTGAAATTTAACCGAGAGACTTCTTACGTAAATTCCTTTCAACATTTATGCATCAGAAGAAACCAAATGCATATCTACATGTTTGTTGTCAACCTACTTTTTGATACCTGATCAACTGGTATCTGTAGAAGCTTGAATTCTTCCTCCACCATCTTTTTGATCATGATTCCTACCACCCTCATGGGTATTCACATGGATGGAATCCATATGTAGATGCAACAACATCACATCTTCAACCATGCTATACAATTTTTCCTTTAATACATAATCCATCATTAGTCATACCCAAATTCCATAACATCATTATTGCATGTATATAACAAAAAACTATTGTAAGTCCATAATCATGCCATATGCATATCCAAGCATGTACATATGCACAAATGCACATCCATATGCACGAAGCATTCATTGTCAGCATGCCTACTAATGCATATGCATTCTAACTTCATTTTATGCATAATGCACTCTAGTGCATTTATGTTTCAACTTCACTTATTTATTTATTTATGTTGTAGTTGGTTGTCCTTAAATTTATTCAAATCCTTGCTTCCTTGTGTGCTCCCGTTCTGCTCATCTACACTACTCTTCCCTGGTATGAACACTTTCTCCGCAATCCAACTAATATGGTCTATTGGCAGAAGCGTCTCTTAGGAAAACATACCCCAAATTTACCCTTATGAAACCTTCCAACACCTTGGAATGAGGTATATCTCAACATTCCATCACCCTACTGCAATAATATCCTTGAATCTACTTAACCATAATCATTATACATCCCTGTTATTACTTTTAGTTTTCCATTGGATTTGCATGATTTTGGGAATAGTTATCTTCACTTCATTTAACAAGAAGCCATGTTTTTTCCACTCAAGACCAAACCAATCCCAATGGAAGTCTATTTTCATTTGGTGGAACTCTTCAAAGAGAAAGAACCTTCATTATTTTGTCCCCAATTTCTCTACATTTGTACCCTGCTTCCACTATGAACTTTGATATCAGAAGTGGATTACTTTCTTTAATAACCTTTAGATAAAGTAGCTAAGTCATAGCTAGAAAATCCTTCCCAAGAACTCATGTACTTGGCACATAGAGATGACTCACCTATCACAAGAGTCACACATCACCTCTTGAGGTCCCTATTTTCATTTTTACCATGCTTTGCAACAATCAACAGATCTCTACCATCAAGACTTTAGAGTCTTACCTTGCCTATCTATGCCCATTGATGTCATTCTTCACCCATTGGCTTCATATCCTACATGAGAATCTTTTCCATTTTTTCCTTGCAAGTCATTCATACTTTGCAGCAGTTAAGAACTATTTTTTCTTTGTTCTTCTTGAGTCCTTTATCCACTTTTCACCCCTATTATGTAGCTTTGCACTTCCCATAGTAATCCTTTTATTGTTTCATCCAAGTCTACAAGATTTGTCTTGCTTCTCAACAACACCCTAGAACTATCTTTTGTAGTAGACCCACAAAGTCATCACTCATGGAATCTGATCTTATTTTTAATAGGCCTTGACACACCTTCTTCTTGAGTGTTCCTTACTCATCATCATTGTCTTGTTATTAAAACTCAACCCCTTTTCATTACTAGGATGTTTCACTTACAAATGTGCCTCCATATCATTGGACATATATCAACATGAGAATTTATGGTATATATTACTCAATACTCATATCTGACATGGAACACTATCATCTGGAAAACACATTTCCAAAATTGAGATTTTTTCAGAAACTTCCATTTTAAGTAGTTGTATGGTTCATGGAATCACATTCCACTTCTTCCTGCAGATTTAGGAAACAAATAGACATTTCTTTGGAGAATTTTAATCATTCCATTATTTTATCCTCTAGATAACCTTTCCAACAACTGTACTTAGGACTAATTCAGAGTTCTGAGTTGAAATCTATGGATGCCCAAAATCAACAATTCTCTCTCTCTCTCTCTCTCTCTGCACCAACAACACCAAAGGAATTCTTTAATTTTCTAAGAACAATGTGCTTCCCAAATAAAAAATTTGGGTGGACATATGTCTTCTTCTTTTCAATATATTTCCAATCAATATTCCTGTGCCTCAATCTGATCTCTGAGCTAAAAGTTATGTATTCTTGAAAAAAAAACAATTTTCACCCCATTCATGCACTTTCTCTACTACTGTAATTATACAAGAAGGTTAACTTCTGTCAATTGTAGAAAAAAATCATAAATAACCAAGAAATTTTTTCATTAGGTGCTGATAATAATCATAATGGTGAACACACAACAACCTTCATATTCTCCATTTGTCCCTCTGGTAATATTCTACAAAAATATGGAATCTACAACTTTATCCTTTGAAAAAAGAGAAAAATTGAAATTGTAGGACAACCTTTCCTATGTGGAAATATGTTGACTTGGAATAATTGGCTAACATGGCATTGACGTGGCACTAATATAGCACTGACATGGTGATTACATGGCTTCAATGATCCGGATTTTATGAGCAGAACGAAATGAATACCGATTATTAGCAGGTGCTTAACACAAAAATAACAGAGATATAGTAAAACTGGTTTTCTATTAAAGAACGAAATAAGCTGAAACTGTAAAATGCAGCGGAAACAAGCTTGATGGAATGGTGGCGGCTTATCTCTGAGAAGAGATGTGACGACAGCGCGCATTCGCAAGAAGAAGATTACAATGAGGCTCTGAAGGCATTTTTACCATAAACAGGAATGCCAAAAGTCATATACATCCAAAAACCTAACCCTAGGAGATGAAGCGCCAAAAGTCATGTGGGCCCCGTTTGGGTAAGTGAGTACATCAACTTCCCGGGGTCGTAACTTTTGCATACGATCTCCGTTTTAGGAATATAATACCTCATTGGAAATATCTATCCGAGGACTACAACATTTGAACAAAATTTCATGATGAAATATTTCTATTGCGACATACCCATTTGAAACTGCACTTCATGATGAAATGGTTTCTATTGCGACATACCCTAAAATACCGCTTAGACTCCCAAAACATCTCCGTAAGTTCAGACCCGAAACCTTAAAAATAGTAAATTGCCAAAATGTCAAAAACCGCTTTTGTCATTGGAAAGGTGGGTACACCATATCCATCCTGGCTAACTCCTCCCTCCTTAGGAAGCAATGGTCTCCATTGCATTGAGGTCCCCATTATATGAGGAAATGTATGCTAAATATGGCCCTGGGTGAGCCACTTCTGTCTGCGCAGAGTCGTCAGCTTGGATCTAATGGATAAAGCTCGGATCTCCGTTGTTGAGTGCCCCTTTATCCTGCCCCTCGGCCCATAATATGACTATTGATTCCCCGCTGTATGTCGCCGGGTTGAGCTCAAGCAGGCCGGGCTTGTTTTGTTATCTCTGTGGTGTCTAATAATTGTGGGAAATAAGGGCTATAGATCCACGCTGAACACTAGGTGCATGCCAAGGAAAGGGAGGAATGTTGAGCTCAATGCTATTATCCCCACGACTCGCGTGATAGTGTATGGTCCATAACAGAGTGGGCTAAGCTTCCTCGGCTGGGTCCTCGTATGCTTCTTCTACAAGCGTAACCAAACTTTGTCGCCCACTTGAAACTTGCGCGACCCGGATGTTGATCATGGCTTGTTTAAAATTTGCTCATTGGACTCGTGAGGGATATCCCGAACCCGCTGGGCTTAATGTGGCCGGATCCTCTATGAACCGTCGGTTTTACCAATTGGAGCGTGAGATGAGTCCGCTGAGGTGACCGCAAGGGGAAGTGCAACATCTATGGGACCCAATGGTTGAACTTCAACCCCACTTTGAAAGGGGTCGTACGGCTGAGCTATGCAAGGCTCTGCCAGTAGCTATGCTACAGGGAAGGATCTCATCCCATGTACAAGGGTTATTTGAATTATACATGGGAAGGACATACATAATCAGTCGATTTACAACCTCGATTTGGACATATTTCTAGGGGTGGAAGGTCGGATTTGCGAGCTTGGTGTTCAGCAGTCACCGTGAGGTTCTAACTGCACGTGTTGAGAAATCGACTATCCCGACCGACAATGGTTTGTGGGATTTCAAATGTACCCAGACCCGTTCAAAAAAGATATTGGCAGTATATGCCACAATGATATTCTTCTTGCAAGCTGCCATAATAGCCATCTTCGAGAATATGTCAACGACCAAAAAAACACAGTCACTCCCCCGCTTGGTGTATGGGAGGCATGACATGTAGTCCATCGAGATGGATTCCCATGGACCGTTAGGAGTAGGGAAGAGGAGTGTATAGGCCCCGCTTCTTAGTGGTCGGGCTTTGGCAATAGCGCAGTATCGTAAGACTCGGGATATATTCTCTGTCACCTCCGCCGTTTCGCCAGAAATGTTTCAGAAGCATCGCATCGCCTTTTCGACACCAAAGTGTCCCGCCACCAGACTGTAGAGGGCTTCCCAGACGCCTTCGGGCCACACTTGATGGAATGTAGATGGCCCAGACGACACAACAACCCATCCCCAAGATGGAAATTATCGAATAACCGTGATTTGGTAACTCCAACATTTGGTAGTGGTGGCTAAGTCGTGGTCCGCCCTATAGAGTTGGGGCCATCCAAATGTCTCTACGGCCACAGGAGTCTAGAACCATGGTGACTGCCATGACTGGTAGTCTGCTGAGACAATCAGCGACACAGTTGGTGCATCCTATTTAATACATTATGTTTAGGTGGAATTGTTGCAAGCATGTGGACCACTTTTGATGGCTGGCGTTCTGCAATTTTCTCCTCCACAGGTTTGCGTGAACTAAAGTGGCTTATGATCGGTTTGGATGATTGTCTCCTTTCCTAAGATGTAATGTTTCCATTGTCGGCACAATGGAGTACATTTCCCTTTTGTAAGTAGGGTACTTACTGACGACCGGATGTTGTCTCGCTATGGTATGCCATGTGGGTGGCCGTGTTGAGTGAGAACGGCACCTACAACATAACCAAGCATCCGCCCCGGGATCTCAAAGGGATGTTGCAACCGGTAGTGAAAGTACTAGGGCCGAGCACAAGCACTACTTCAAATAATCTAACGCTTGTTGTTGGACCGCCCCATGCACAGTTTTCCTTACCACCACCCCTCGCTTATTTGGTCGAGGGCTCCATGCACATATGGGAGAAGTTTCAATTTAACCCTCGCTGTAGAAATTAGCAACCCCAAGAAGGTCCAAGATCGCTGGAGGTTGTTAATGGCCAACAATGATGACTTGGATTTTGGTCGGATCCACATGTACGCCATGTTGATCAATGATGTAGCCCGCTAATGGACCCTACCATGTCGTATGAGCATTTTTCCGTGTTGAAGGAGTAGCTTCAGGTCAGCCAGAGGGTGTGCATAACTTGCCGAATATGCTACAAGTGTTCGCCCAAGTCTTGTCAGGTAGAAATTAGAATGTCATCCGATACACCACCAAGGTGCATTGCGGAATGGTCATAGGATATCGTCAATCATCCTTGTGAAAGTGGCTAGAGCATTTTCAAACTAAAGGGTATGACCAACCATTCAAAAGTCCTTCCTTTGACTTGAAGGCCTTCCTTTGACATCCGCCCTGTTTCATCTGGACTCCGTGGTAGCCGACTTTAGATCAATCTTAATCAAGTATTTGGCCCCGTGGAGTTGATCATCATGAGGCCCATCGGGGAATCTGCAACGGCTTCCCATGCTGATTTCATCCGCAGCCCTGTAATCAATACAGAGTCGCTGTGTTCCATCTTCTTTGTACCACAAAGACGATTAAGCCCCGAAGATGATTAGTCAGCTGGGATGCCCCTTTGTGGAGCGCTTCTGATATGTCGCCGATCTCCCATTCTCTAACAAAGATGATCTATAGATCGCCCATTGGGCAATCTAAGGCCGGGTCGACGATGGGGTGCTTGACCTGGCAAGTGTAGAGGTACCCCAGTAGTAGAGGAGAATATATCCATTATTCCCGCCATGACCTTATCTACTGGTCATTGCAGGAGAGGTCGGCCACGTAGACCCTGGATGTGGTCACATCTTCTGGCCTCGAGAGAATCAATAAGAAGACAAACGCCCCCGTCTGAGATGACCTTCCGCATTGCTTAGCATAGATCATAGCCAAGACTAGGTGACCGCCTCTGTATCCCGTATACCCTCTTTATTATTCAAAGTAATAATAGCACTACGAGGCCTAGACTCATATACAACATGACGCTTCCATAAATAAGGTTGGCCCAAAAACATCACAAACTTCGCTGAGAGGGAGAAACATCACACAATACCGCCTCTTTGAAGGGCTTGATGCCGCACGGTACCGACATTAATCGCTATCGACGATCAAGCTTCTGGCAGCCCTCCAATGGTGTAGGGTTGTGGTGCGGCGTTGTTGACAGGTCAAACCGCTTGACGACCGGCCGAGATGAGGTCTTCCGGTTACCGCTTATCCACGATGAAGTGCAAACCTGCGCCTTTTTACCCACATCCGCGGAATGGAAGAGGCTTCCTTCGTCTTCACCGGTTCACCAAGCCGAGTTCGGGTGGTGGCCATAAAGGCACCGGGTTCCGTGGTCAATGATCCGCCTTCCCTTTCCTCGGTTCTTTCTGAGTCTAATCAGATCCGACTAAGGGCTTTCACTCTCGCCACCAAATCTAAGTTGTGAGTGGCGTCAGCCAGTTGTTATGCCAAGTGGGCTCTGGAAGTCGCATTCACTTCTGTATCTTCTTTGTCTCTGCGTCCTTCTTGCTTGCTTGTAATCGGGACATAATCGGCCCATCTTTGCTCCTCATTCCTTTGTTTGCGGGTTGTGGGGCCACCCTTTCCGGATTTGCCAGAAGGGTTCCTGTGGACCAAATTGTCAGTGGTCTTTGGTTTGAGCTTCCGCCTTCGATTACTCAAGATACTCCAGAGGGTCGCGCTTCAAGGATGATGTCCAAATTCATTTCGGGCATGGATGCATCTATGCGTATAATCAATACTCTGGAGCCACCGTGATGTCGCCCGGAATCTTTGATACCCAACTTGGTGCACAAGGTATGGAAGATATTTGTGGAAATCAAAACGCTTGGTCTCCTTTCTTGGCCGCTAAAGGTGGTCCATTTGGTAGTATAGGTCACGGCAACTTCCTCGGCTGTGGTAGTATTGTTCCTTAATAGCATCCCCCCGGCGATTCCCAAAATGCGTGATCGAAAATAATGAGGTTTCCTTTGTTTCCTTTTGCTCACGTAAAGTTTCCCACCACCTTGACATGGGGAATCCAGCTTTGAGGAGCGCTGAAGAATCTTTTTCTATTCAAAAATTTATGAATAAAAATACCCTCTTCTAGATTCAACCCTCTTTGATCCAACGATCCAGATCTATCCGACCTTCAAATATAGATATCAAATTTTATTTGTACCTTTGAAGGGGTGGCGCCTGCTCAAGAAGATGCTTCAGATGTTGGTAGTCAGCTGGCGGATTTGCGCTGAACTGCCCATCATCTGCTCCTCCTCAAGGCCCTCTGTTGCGTGAGGGCTTCCTCAATCAACAATTTGAAAGGATCTCCTGTCCCGTCATATTTAATTTCCCCTGCCATGGGAGGTCGCTTGGGCATGCGAGAGATTCAGTCCTCAAGAGAAACAAGTTCGAGACCCAATTCTTTGTACTCCGACCTTGCTGGGGACATGCACTAAGACGACAAGGAGCAGACCGCTCTGATACCACTGATCTGGATTTTATGAGCAGAACGAAATGAATACCGATTATTAGCAGGTTCTTAACACAAAAATAACAGAGATACAGTAAAAATGGTTTTCTATTAAATAACGAAATAAGCTGAAACTTTAAAATGCAGCGGAAACAAGCTTGTTGGAATGGTGGCGGCTTATCTCTGAGAAGAGATGTGACGGCAGCACGCATTCGCAAGAAGAATATTACAATGAGGCTCTGAAGGCCTTTTTACCATAAACAGGAATTCCAAAATTCCTATACATCCAAAAACCTAACCCTAGGAGATGAAGCGCCAAAAGTCATGTGGGCCCCGTTTGGGTAATTGAGTACATCAACTTCCCGGGGTCGTAACTTTTGCATACAATCTCCATTTTAGGCATATAATACATCATTGGAAACATCTATCCGAGGAATACAACATTTGAACAAAATTTCATGGTGAAAATTTTCTATCGCGACATACCCCAAAAAACATCGTTTAGGGCCTCAAAACGGCTCCAGAAGTTCAGGACCCGAAAAACTGCTAAAAATAGTAAATTGCCAAAAATGTCAGAAAATTGTTTTGAGCCAGTTGGAAAAGGTGGGTGGCCACCGATATCCATCTGGATCATTCAACCACCAAGCCATCGATCACCGAGAATGTTTCCCCCTCTCCTCACTTCTATGTGCCTCTGGTCCAATATGGTTGACAAACTTTGGTTAAACGACCACCATCCACCAGGGAGATACCCCCCACTCTCATGTTTCTCTTTGACTTCGGTCAATTCCATTGAACAAGCTTTGGCCATCGAGCCACCAGGAAATTCTTCCCCTCTTTTTCTTCTACATGCTTCTGGTCCGATCCATTGGGCCATCGAGCATCAATTTTCCCCTATGGCACTTCCATCCAACTTCATGGCATTCAACTTCAGTCTGGTCCACTGGGTCACTTGGACCTAGGGAGAATGTTTCCCCTTCTCTTTTCATGGAACTTCCATTCGACATCGGAACAATCCATTGATCACCTCGCAAAATATTCCTTCCAACACCTCCATTCGACTCTGGTCTAGTCCATCGAGCCACCGTGCCACCCAGCATAAGATTCCATACAAATCCCCACGATTTGAATCTAGTTCGATCCACAAGGCCACCATCCCTCTAGAAACCTTGTGAATTATTCAGTCCGATCCACTATGATTTGACTCAAGTCTGATCCACTGGGCCACCATTCCACTGGTCATTGGTCACCCCGCACAAGATTCTTTCCATCTCCCTGCCATTCAAATATTTGTCCATCAGTCACTAGTGAGAACACCCTCGACTCTACTTGACCACCAATCCACATGACAATAGGTTATAACTCCTTCCTATTCCCTTCGATCCAAAGTGATATTTGGTCTAGTGAACGATATTTTCTTGTGGGGTCATGACAACCAAAAGTCACATCATGTGCAAACTCTGCATGATTCCATGACTCTTTGTGCTTCATGCATAAGTGATAAAGGGTTCCCTATTGACTATAAACTAGTCACTTGAACCCTTCCCCATGCATGTGGGATAAAATAAGCAAACATAATCACAGACTGATGGTTCAGGATCCACGCGAGGGATAGATCAAAGGTTGTTGGGCGCTGGTCTTTCGAGAGGCATAACTATCGATCCCGATGCCCAAATCGAGCAAATGTGAAATCGATGGAAATCCATGGCCATAAGGAATCACTTGCACATGGTTTCCATGGCATTCATGACAATGTTAAACAACAAAATCCTTCCCTTCGATGTTGTCCCGTAGCAAAAATAATTTCACCCAAAATAAAATCTCATCCAAACAATGTTTGTCACATAGTAGGACCTTGAAGACCTGGTGATATAACCTAAAACTGTGATACCAATTTTTCATGTACCCACCAGGATGAGCCATGCTACTTCAAAAAAGCACTATCATAACCATGAATACCACTTTGTCATGTACCCATAACAATAAGCCCAAAAGGACTCGCTCAGATACTGATATGAAACATACCCATTGCCCAGGTACTTCCAAATTCACCTTTTTGGACTAATTTCAAATTTCCATTCCATTCTTTTAATTCAAGAAACATGAACCCAGTGCATGCAATTAACCAAAACATGCCAAACCATAAAATAAATGAACAACATTCCATGCACAACATTAACAACAAACATGCACATATAATCACATCACAGAGATCATAAATACACAACATAATATACGTTACAAAGAAAACATAGAGAACACTTCTCTTTTCAAATAAACAATCACCAAATAGCTGCAGACATCAAATGTTCCACCCAATCATAGACAATGATGTTCCAAATATCAACAGTAGGTCACCCCCAAGCCAGGGCTATGAATCTACAAGGATGGGTCCTGAGCGAACTCTAAAACACATAGCAACTAGCTATCAAGCTCTCACAATTTTCCCAACCACAAAAAAATCCTACTTTTCCAACTCTTTTCACCTTCATCATGCAAAATCAAAATAAATGAATCCCTGTCTCTGCAGTGCATTCCCTCGGGCTATTCCAATTTTTTTCCAGGGCTCCAATGCTATTGGTCAAGAATATCAATGCTGGAAACTCCAAGGATTCTCAGTCGTGGACAATTCTCTCTACTACCATTAATCTCATGCACATAGGCATCCAGTCCTTTATGGAATAACCAATAATTCCTTACAACAATATGGCAATGGATATCTACCTCCATCCATTCATTTCCATGCCATACCCAACAAATGAATAAGAAAGAATGAAAGAGGAACCCAATGATTGATCCAAATGATGAGCAATCCTCAAATGAATGATCCCCCCAAAAATTCCAGGTATGGTTTAAATAGACAGGATGCCCAAGGAACAACATGTTCTCCCCAAGAGACTCATGTGCCCCCTCATTCACCCCCCAACACAAATGTGGGTAAATAAATAATTAAAAAAAGGATTAGCCCCTTTATCCCCCTCTCTCGTGGAATCATAGCCCCTATCTTTGTCCTTGTCTGTCTTGCATCCAATGTTGTATTTTATTAATATATTCAAACTATTGCATTTCTAGGCACCTCGACCTTTCAATATATCAACTCACCAGCCTAAGTCACATTTACATAATTACATTCTAGTTCACATGGATTAGAACTGGGGATGTTACATGAATACCCACTGAATTTCCTGCTAAAACATAAGATTATGCAACTATGGGGCTACAACATTAGATAAAACATCTATGGATTCCAAAATTTTCCACAACTACAACCACCTTGTATTCTCTAATGACTCCCCCACTTCAACCCAATAATATGTGACTAAATTCTCCTCGACAATAAAGGGTTACTTAGGAGTGCAAGAATGACATGGGAAAATAAAAGAATTAGGTTCCCATACCATAAATGTTGAATAAGACTGAAGTGATTTATCAAGACATATCAAAACTTGAATAAATTACTAAAAACCAATGCTAATAAAAAAACTATTTGTGACACTAAAACCAAAACCAAAAACTTCCTACCCTACCCCACTCCCTCTTAAGGGAAGGCACCAAATTATCTTCAAGTAACATAAACTTAGGGATTTAGGCGAGCACTTTTCACCCATAGTGGCTTAAGAATTTCATCAAGCTAGGCTAGTTGTACTGCACCTAAATATACGATTTCCACAAGTATAAAAAATACCAACCAGTGAATCCAAATCTTCCCAGGGTTCCTCATACATTTACTATGATAGAGAAGAACTAAATCTCCTTTTACAAATGATTTGATATTAATATGGTGGCCATGCCACTATTTCTTTCTTTCTTTCTCAACAAACTAATGGAAATAATCCATTAACTTAGATTCTTCCAACTCCATCAGGTCAGATAGTCGTTTTACACTTGATTTTTCATTGTTCATCTAATTAGCATGTGCAATATATAGACTAGGAACAAAACACTTTGTAGGAACAATAACTTCTTGACCATACACCAGCTAAAAAGGATTCTACTTATGTAACCTCTTGGTAGTGGTCTTGTATTCCCATAAAATAGTAGAGACATTCTCATCCTAATCATCCCTATTTTCAAAATGGACTTTATTCAAGCCATTCCCCATAATTTTATTAAATGCCTCCACTATTCCATTGTCTTGACGATTACAAGGACTAATTTTGTGGTGCTCAATTATAAATTCCGTAGTCAAGGTAGAAATAGTAGTCCTAAGAACATGCTTACCTTTATCACTAGTTGGACTTCTTAGACATCCAAATCTAGTAATAATGTTTTCAAAGATGAATTTGGATGCATTATTCATTGAAGAATCCTTCTCATGTTCTACTTTTCCTCATTTGGTCAAGTAATCAGTTGCAGTGATAATGTACCATGCTTTAGAATGACTATTTGGATGGATAAAATGTTCTTTTGTGACTTGAGATGGTTCCTGGGTGCTTAGAAACCATTCCAAGACATATTTAAACTAGCTTTAGGCCACAAGTTGGCTCTTAGACTAGAGAGGGATCTCTCATATGATTTAAGAACATTAGCTTCCCACTGTAACTAAGAAACAATTCTAACAATTAAACATAGGTGGAATATTTGATGGTAAACATGGTAAAACATGGTGCATATGACTTAAGAGTTAAATAGAAGCTGATTGGAATAAAGGTATATAAATCCCTTGGATCAGATGCCTAATCCATTGGGCATGGAGTCTCATTCAACAAAGTATGAAAGATGATAATGAAAAGGTGGAAGAAATAATAAGGCAATAAATCTCATACTATAATAGAGGGAAAAACTAATCTCTATCAATCCCAAGATGAAGAAAGTAAGATTATGGGAATAACTAAATGAATCCAACAAAAAATAGATGTATCAGATGAGTACCAGACATTAAGTTCAACAACAGACATATGAAATCATCTAAATTGATTAAAAACAATGGTTGTTGTACCAAATTACCATTTGCAATTTCATTGAAATAATGAGAAGGAAAACAAAGATGTAGTATGAGAAGCTTAAAACATAAAATATAAAGAGAACAAGGCTCTACTAGGAAT
>SNQJ01S0057314.1:0-25897 GCA_010110895.2 Picea sitchensis
AATAAAAAGAAAATTGTACATACATCTTGTGTTCTTTGTGTTCATTGTGGTGATGAATTGTTGATGATATATTGTTGATATATGTTGCTGATATGTGCTCACATATAACTGGTTATAAATGAAAACAATGGGTAATGAATAAATGGTGAATGCTAATTGATGAGTTTTTGTGCAAGAGGGAAGTTTTGGGAAAACGAGCCCCACACTCATTCACCCCCCCTCTAAGTGTGGTAGGTGTGTCCAACAATAATTCCTTTCATGCTCTTTCAGTTTTCGGGATTCATAACAGATTACCAATCCCTGTTGGCAGAGAACTCCTCCCAGCCCCTCCTTACACGCATCTGTGCACACCAAGAAATCCATATTTGGATCTACAATCTTCAGGATTGGAGCGTTGGTTAACAGCTGCTTCAATAACTGGAAACTTCTCTCACACTCTTTAGTCCACTGAAATTTCTTCTCCTTCCTTTGCAAGGAAGTGATAGGGTGAGCTATCTTTGAGAATCATGCTATAAACTTTCTGTAGTAGCCTGCCAGACCCATAAAAGATCTAAGTTCTACCACATTCCTTGGTGCTAACCATTCTCGAATGGCCTCAACCTTTTCAAGATCCACAACGATCCCTTCTTTTGAAATAATATGTCCCAAGTAATGGATCTGTCTTTGATAAACATGAGCATTTGCTCAGCTTGGCATACAACTGGTGTTCTCTCAACACTTGCAGCACCATTCTCAGGTGTTTCTCATGCTCTTCCTCTGACTTGGAATACACCAAGATGTCGTCCAGGAAAACTATGACAAACTTGTCTAAATAGTCCCTGAATACACCATTCATTAAGCACATGAAAACATCAAGTGCGTTTGATAATCCAAATGGCACCACCGTGAACTCATAATGATCATACCTTGTGCTAAAGGCAGTCTTGCTAATGTCCTCATCATTTATTCTCAATTAGTGATATCCAGATCTGAGATCTATTTTTGAAAATATTTTTGCGTCCTTCAACTGATCAAAAAGATCATTGATCCTTGGCAGAGGATACTGGTTCTTGACAACTACCTTATTCAACTGTCGGAAATCAATACACAGCCTCAATGTCCCATCTTTCTTCTTCATGAATAGGACTAGGGCTCCCCAAGGTGACACGTTGGGGTGAATGTATCCCTTCTTCAAAATCTCTTCAAGCTGCAATTGCAACTCTTTCAGCTCTGGCGTACTCATTCTATAAGGAGCTTTCGAAATTGGAGCTGCCCCTGGTATCAAATTTATAGAAAAATCGATGTCCCTCTTCAGAGGTAGTCCAAGTACCTCCTGAAATACGTCCTTGAAATCTTTGAGTACCTCATGATCTTCCATCTTTGAGACTGCATCTCTGGATGCTTCTCCCACACGGGCTGCAAATAATTGACAGCCTTTCCTGTAACACGTCTTCAGCTGCATGGCTGAGATTTCTCTAACAACTATGGCTCTGGGAATTCCTTGGACTATTACCTGATTTCCCTCTTCATCCAGGCATGTAAACCTTTTGTTATGGCAGTCCATAAGGGCATGGTGTTGGTCCAGCCAGTCCATCCCAATTAAGCAGTCGTAAGAGCCTAAAGGCAGAATATTCAATTCAGCCTTAGTGCTCAATCCTTTCATGTCCACTGAACATGAATTAACAAATTCAGTGAATTCCATTTGGTTCCTGTGGCTAACTATACTAGCCAAGAATTTTCATGTTTGCTTCTTGTTAAATGCAAACTTTCCACCACCCTAGGATCTACATAACTATGGCTATCCCCTGAATCAATTAAAATAATGAGTGGTCGGTTGTTAATCATACCTTCCACTTCAATCATGTGCAATTGAAATTCTACTTTCTTGTTTTTCAGGGCTGCATAGATCATTGGCATTTTGTTGCCCATATCCTCCATTGTTTTAGCTTGCTGAACAGTATGGACAGTTCTCGCTTTATCTTTTCTGTGGGGGCAGTCTCTATACCTATGGTTTCCTTTACAACCCCAACACTCCATAGGTGGAGGTCTTGGCATTTGCTCACCCACTTCAGCCTTCCTGGGCTATCTAAAGGATGGTTGTCCCTAAGGATTGTTTTTGAAAAAGAAAGGTTTGTTTCCCTTCTGCCTCTGTTCCTTCTTAAACTTCCTCTGGTCATCCCAAGTCTTCCGAAAAGTAGGATTTTCTCTTTGTTGTTCATACAATCATTTCACCCTTCTTATTGTTTCTTCCATAGTATTAGGATCATCATACTGAATCTTGTCAACCATAGAAGGTGGCAGTCCACTCAAATATCTCTGAATCTTGACAGCCTCGTCTTTGATGTATGGAACATACTTCAGTAGTTCCAGAAAACTTCGTTCGTACTCATCAATGGTCATGCTGCCTAACTTGAGCTCAAAGAACTGATGCATCTTTCTGTCATAATATATTTTGGTCAGGTATTTCTTCTTGAAATACCTCTTAAACTCCTTTCAAGTGATATATTTCTCTCTGATGTGTTGCACTTGCACAAAATGATCCCACCACATGGATGCTTTCCCTTTTAGCTGGTACATCGCAATTCTTCCTTCTGCATGAGTGGAGTAGTTCTGTAGTTGGAAATATTTCTTCATGCCAAGCAACCATCTCTCGGCATATTCGTCCTTCTTATGTACTCCATCAAACATTGGAGGCTTGATCTTGTTCATCTCCCCTTTCAATTCATCCTTTCCAGATTTTCGGTGTTTTCTGGTAGGGGATGGGCTTGAACTACTGTGTGTTTCCTTGCCAGAATGCTTCGGGGAGAGACGGTAATGTCTGCTACCACTCCTCGATCTCCTTCTCCTCTCAAGGGTTCTGACACTTCTTGATCTGCTTGTGTCACTCTCTTTTTCCAATTTCTTTTCTATTCTTTCCAGGATCTTCAACATTTTTAAGTTGAATTCACCCTGTCGATCCCTGATTTTCATGAGTTTTTGGCTATCAGCTCGGTGAGCCTAGGAATCTTTCTGCAATATTTCAATGAGTTTCATCATATGTTCTTCCTTATCCATCTCTTTTCCATGCCCATTAGAGTTTGTTCCTTCAATTCTCAGGTTGACATTCCTTCCTACCCTTTCATTCTTTGATTTGGAGGCAATCTGCACCTCTTCCAATTCCATACGCGGCGTCGATTTTCGGCTATCCTGACACTCGTTGAAATTTGCACACACGATGTGCAACCAACTGAAGTTTGTCAGACCTTAACCCTTACAACATCACAATATTCATAAATAAACGAGAGTGAGAAAACGTTTTAACTTCACAAAGTTTTCTGAGCTCTGACGCCTCTGCAATTTCGGGACTTCGGGACTTCTTGCTTCAAGGTTTTGGTCCGCGAGGCTCTCACACTCGCTTTCGGGTTTTGGGTCTTCGATACCTGGGAGTTCATAATGCAGTGACTCCCAACTTCTTGTCACTACAATCCCCAAAATCTGATACATGGTTTCTTGTACAGGATCCTACGATCCTCGATGAGTTGGGTTTAACGATCCAGATCTTTTCGAAATTTCATGAATTGGAAGTTCACGATGCAGGGAATCCTAATCTTTGTCGCCTCAATTCCCGAATTCTGAAAATTTGGTTTCCTTGCTCTCTGGCCCCATAGCACAGCTATCGCCTTTAAAATCTGCTACAGTTCTTCCATATTCGAAGACTTCGAGACTTCGGGACTTCAGATTTCAGGTTTTCTATTCTCGAGACTTCCAAACTCACTTTCCTTTCCAATCCATGACTTCCGAATTCCGATTTACTTTATCCTCCAAGCCCACAACACAGTTGTCTCCCTTCACCATAGTGGTGTGTGGTATGTTCAGGAGGATCCACGTCACCTTCGGTGACGTCATCGAGTCCCACCACTCTCACCTATCTTCTCGAATCACCGGCATGTGGTACACATTCATGTGCCCACATCCATTCCAGCAAAATCCCACGGTTAGACCCCTTCCTCAGATATACAATGCATATCTTTTCGGTGTTTCGTGGTTTTGGGCATTGGGAGTTCGTGAATCCCACATCTCAAACTTTCGTCTGCCGAAATCCCGAAATTACGGTTTACTACTCCACTGAATTGGACGGTCAACTCCCTTCCTATGATCTACGGTGTAGATCGTTTCAGGATTTCCAGTTTCAGGTTTTAGAGGTGTTCACCTTCCTCACTTCCCATCTCCCGACTTTGCAAAATCTGAAAGGTTTTCACGACAAAATCGAGCGCGACTCCGCCAGATCTAATGGTCGAGCCTTCCTCCCTAATCTACAGCGTAGATCTTCTCAGGTTTTTGGGTTTCCGGGAGTTCGCGTATCGCGATTCCCACGCCCTTGTGCAACTCCAAAGGGTTTTTAAACCCTGGACACATTTTCCCAATCCGACAGTCACGAGGGTTCGCTACTTCCCTCCCAAAGAGATCCTAAGGCTTCAACACTACTGGTGTGGAGTCCTCTCTCCCTATGGCCATATACCACACCGGCTGCGGTTTCACAACACCGCTATACCTCCTGAGCTTATAGGCATGGTCAAGTAACTCCTTGACACTCCGTACCATACCAGGGTCCAAAATTGGTCCTCCAGACACAATTTCTCCTCTCACCCTCGGTCCAAAGACCACTCAACTAGCCCATCTAGGCTCAATGTCGAAACCTTGGCTCTGATACCAAATTCTAATGCACCTTTTTTTGTTACCAAGGCTTAATCACTTTGATACCAAATTGTAACACCACTTTTGATGGAAAGTCTTAATCACTCTGATACCAAATTGTAACACACCTTTTTTGTTACCATACTTCGCGGAAATATAACACTCATTCTCGGTTTATTAAACAACATGCATTTAAGCAATGAAATAAATTTAACTCAAAGTAAATAAAAGAATTACTGCTAACACAAATATTTCCTGGAATTAACAATAATTCATCTGCACAACAGAATACATGATAAAATATAAGCATCATAGGCATGCAAAACATAACATTTAACATAAACTGATACTTATCTTGAAATTGTGGTAATTCCACCAACCAGGTGTAAGCCTTCCACGAACCTCCCAACCTTAGACCACATTTCTCATCGACTCAACAGTAGGTCACCCCCGAGCTGGGGAATAACCTCCACCCCAAGGCAAGGAATCCTAGGCTAGGCTAAGGTTACAGAGAAAACACACAGTCACAAGGAAGGAATTCTCTCCCAGGAACCACTCATGCTCCCTGCCCACAGACTCTCCTTCCCCACATGTTTGTTCCACCCCAGGAATATACACATTCTTTGTTACCTAGACAGTCCTCCGGATGCTAACCTCCCTTTCCTTGGGTTACAGCAACAGACCGGACCAAAAGTCTTCGAGCTTTGTGGCAGCTACAGGGTTCCTTCAAGGAGTTCTCTCCTTCCTCTACGCACTCTCTCACTTGGAGAGAATTTCTTACAGGATGACAACCTGTTATTCCAACCTCAATCACCCCTCTCACTTGGAGAGAGCATTGTACAACTGGCCAACAAGCCCCACGCATTCCATCACTACGTGGCCACAAGAACCAATGGGGAAAACAGACACAGACTTTCCAACAGGTTTAACAATGGTGGATGGTATCACGGATATGGCTTCAGACAAGACTCCATGCATAGGCTTGATGCTCAGACAGAGGGTGTCTCTGATTTCCAGAACTCAACATAGGCTATCCCCAAAATCCACACACAAACTTCTCAGATATGCATGACGAGTTGTCCACGTAGGGATAAATTCAGACTCCACGGTTCACAACAGGATGTACGGCTATCTCCGAATAAACACAAGCCTTTTTACCACTTCATAGGATGCACGAGGGTAACTCTGCAGAGGTCGGATGGTTCACACTCAGGAAATCGAGTATAATGGAGGAGAACCCCTCTCACGGCTCATCTTGTTCGTTTTATTCGCATGCACCAGGGTTGACACTTGTCACCTTTGGAACTGCATGTGTTCTTTCAACATGCATTCCTTCCATTTGGAAGTCACATGTCATTCCAAAAGAACTTAGGGTAAACACATATTATTCACATGTCTTTTGGAATAATATTAAAATACTATTCCCAAGGCTTAAGCCCCCTAGGCTTAACACTTAGCCCCTTTTCCCACCTTCCAGCCCCTAATCCCTTGCCCTCTCTATGGATTCTTAGTCCCCCATCACTCATTCATCATGTCAACCTGCACGCGATGGTGTTTATATTTTATTAATGTGTTGCATACATACAGGTACAAAATCAGGCCCTTGGCCTACAACCCTTAGGCTCTCTGGCCTAACAATCACATAAGCCCATCGGCTTATACAAACTTGGCACAGCAGCCTATAACACATATTTACAATTCATTTCATAACCTATATTTACAAAGGGATCGGCCTTGGGGACACTACATTCATGGCCTTTGACACTTAGATATCTGAGAAAGCCAAAGCTTAGGAGGAGGACCGACAGTGGTCGTTGGATCACCAATCCAGAATACCCAATGGTCGTCAGATACAAATACAGACAGGAGGAGTGCACAGAGGAGGATATTAGACCTCAGTCGTCATATTAGAGACAGAAGGAATAGCAGTCGTTAGATCCAGTATAAATGCGCAGAGGATAATCGACAAGATCCATCCTCCAACTCCGTGAAATACGAAGTCGTGAAACGATCTGGGTCATTGGATCTAGAGGACACGTCGTGAGAGATCATAATTTCATTGACTCACAAGCTGGAGAAGTCAAAGGTGAGAGTTGTAGGAACTCACGATATGTGAAGTCATGAAATGATCTGGGTCCTTGAATCTAGAGGACACGTGGTGAGAGATTGGCATTTCACTGACTCGCAAAATGGAGAAGTCAAAGGTGAGAGTTGTAGGAACTCGCGATATGCAAAGTCGCGAAATGATCTGAGTCGTATGATAACTGAGGATATGGACCGTTGATCTGATATGAAGTCTGAGTCTGCAATATTGATCACATTCATCGATCAGAGGGAGAGATATCGACCGCTGATCTGATATGGCACCTTGGAGTTTCGTGAATTGAGAGTGTCGAGGCAACTCACAACAGGAAATCATGAAATGCAAAATCGTGAATCACCCTCATGCTTGGCCCATAGTCACAGCTAGTGGTCACATCAGCAAGAGATAAGAGACGGAGATAACAGTGCTAGGCTCCATTTCGGAGTTTCGCAAGTCGGGAAAACCAAGGTGACTCACAGCTGATCACCCGAAATGCGAAATCATGAAATGACTATTGGTTAGGCATACGGTCACCGTCGATGGTCATGTGAAAGGAAGGGGCTTAGCTAGAAAATCTAAATGACCACTATGTATTTTTATCAGGAAAGGAAAAAGTGCCAAAGGGATGAGCACACGAAGGTTCTCTCAGTAACTGTTAGAGATGAACTGATTGTAACTGCAGAAATCCACTGTTGGTTTCAGCCAAAGAATTCGAAGAGGTTGGAAGGTGATTGTTAGAGAAGATGAAGAGTGTCAATGTATTCGACAGTGGTATGAATACTCATCATAGAGATGATTGATAGATGGAAAAGAGTCGAAGATGGTATCTTCTAGAGAATCCAAAGAGTCTCGACATAACGACCATGGATGAAGAACAGACTGAGTGTAATCACCAGAGGGGATGAAGAGATAGGTGTATGATCTGGCAAAGGACTGGGCATGATAAATATACATAGAACAGAGAAGAGGAGGTTGCTTTTGTAGAGATTTATTCATGTGGGTAAAAGAAGGTTGTGTACAGTTGTTGAATTGTACAGAAGAAGCAGAGCGCATGGAACATAAATTCATACCTGAGAAATAAAGAGGAAGACGAGGTGAGCGAGCAGAGAGAGAGAATAAGAATACAAATCTCAAAGAAGAATGCAAGTAGGAATACCCTGATGCAGGCAGAGCATAGCAGTGCAGCAAAACAATGATGAGACTAGTAAGCTATTGATAAACATTGTATCACTATAATAAGTTTCAGTAGCAAAGATTCATATTTCAGGGTGGTAGGGAGGGGATAGGGAGGACTATTTTCCTCAGAGGTTCAAGTGGGTTCTTGAACACAGGGAGTTGTAGCTTCCATCTGGTTGCAACAAGAAAAACTAGGGTGGCAGGGTGGTGCAAGGGAGAACTATCATTCTCTGTTATGCAGGTTGGTTTCTACGTGATTGGAAGTTGGTGCTTCCATCCAGTTGGTGTTGGAACACTTAGGGAGTTGGTGCTTCCTTCTAGTGGGTGCTAGAGAAACCAGAGAGTTGGTTCTCTCAGCAAGTTGCAGCTTGCAAAACAGAGGTGGTAGCCTCACAATGAGTTGGTGTTCATAAGAATGATAATGTACAGAAAATAAAGATTACTTATCATATCAAGAAGAAGAGGTTTTTCCCTTTATGGGTTTCTTGAGGAAATATCTGTCTCTGTATATTTCATGTGCCTGATTGATGTTGAATATTCTATTGCCTGCCTTTCTACATTATTGTGATTGTCATTGAATGAACTGTAAAGATTTTAAAGTAAGTATAATTGTTTAAGCATGGTGTCAACTGATACACCCCCGACTCAGTTGTACAACAATTGGTATCAGAGCCAACCCCTTTTATCTAAGGGTAGATCCTAGATCTTAAACATGACTATCTGTGAAGGAACTTCAACCAACAAGGCCCCTTTGTTCAATGGAACAAAATTTGCCTTCTGGAAAGTTAGGATGAGAACCTACATAATGGCTTTTATGTAAAGGCAGTTGTACTAGCTAATAGGGATGGCAAGATAGAATTCAGCTTCAACGCTAAGGCTATGAATGTTATTCTGAGTGGGCTTGCAGAAGCAGAATTTGTAAAAGTTATGCTTTTAGAAACTGCCAAAGAAATGCGGGACAAACTCATTATCAGTTATGAAGGTAATGAGAAGTTAAATGATGCCAAGCTTCAAACCTACAGAGTATAGTTTGAAATAGATGAAAGAATATGAAACTATTGGAAATTACTTTCTGAGAGTTGAAGAACTAGTAAATGAAATGAAATCTCTTGGTGAAAAAATTGAGGAAGCCTCTCTAGTTCAGAATTTTTTTAGATCTTTTCCAGATAGGTTCAACCCAAAGGTCTCTGCTATAGAATAACTTAATGATCTAAAATCTTTGGCTTTTGATCAACTTCTAGGAACGTTCACTGCATATGAAATGAGGATAGGTAAAGATAAATCGAACACTAGAGAAGCTTCCTTTAAAGGATATAAGAATGAGGAGTCAAAGCCTGATGAAATTGAAGCAAAATTTGTGAGAAGACTAAAGAAAGGATCAGGCAAATATCAGGGGAAGTTTCCCTTCAAGTGTTTTAACTGTGGAAATATAGGTCACTTTGCATATAAGTGTCCACACAAGAAGCAGGATCATAATTCTAAAGGTGAAAGGAAGTACAAATCCAAAATATTTGATAAAAATAAAAGTTTATGTGTAAACAATGATGACTCTTCAGAAGACACAGATAGTGACTCTCCCTGTGAAGATAAGGTAAATGACTTCATGCTTATGTCCAAACAGAGTTATGATAATAAAAGCACAGGAAGTGATGCTAATGTTGAAGAAGTTGTGGTTGATATGGAAAGTGAACTAATTAGTACCTTAGAAGAAATTGATAGACTCAGACTCGAGAAAATAAAACAAAAACAGTTGTTGATACAGTTTGAAAAGAATTCTAAAACACCTGATGAAGACTTTGCCCTGCTAAAGGTGGAGTAACAAGAGGAAAAGAAAATAGAGGACATTCTTAAACAATAGTTATCATAGAATAAGGCAATATTTGAAGCCTTAGAAGAAGAAGTAGTAAAGACCATAAAAGAGATGGATAAGTTCAAAGTATTTTATCTCCAAAATCTTCCAAGCATTAAAGCCTCAGAAGGATTAACCACCATTCTAAATTAGCAAAGGAATCCAAATTTGAAAACTGGTTTGGGTTATGAAGAAGGATCAAGTTGTAGTCATCCAAGCAACAAATATTCCATCAAGTTTGTGAAATCTACATTCATTGACAACAACAAATATGGAGAAACAGAGGAAGATAATCAGTCGCCAAGGAAGAGTGAAAGAAAAAGTACCAAAATTGAATCTGTAGAAAAAARAAATCATCAGAATGGAACAAATCGACCTGCCCAAAGAAGACAACCATTTTCCAGGTACAGAGGATTTTCCAGGTACAGAAGACAACATAAAGCTGCAGACTGTCGCTTATGGAACTATGAATCAGATATGAATCSCTCTGCTAAAAACATCAAGGTTTGGAAGAAGAAATAAAATGACAAGTGTGGATTAGTGTTGCCAACTCAAATACAAAATAACCCCTAGTATATTGACAGTGGATTCTCCAAACATATGACARGAGACAAAAGTAAGTTTATRTCTCTAAGTGAAAGCAAATCAGGAAATGTAACCTTTGAAAATGATGCTCCTAGTAAAATCAAGGGTAAAGGGATGGTGAGTTTGAGTAATGGTAAAGGAAAATCCCAGGATGTTCTGCTTATAGATGGGTTGAAACATAATTTTCTCAGTGTAAGTGAAATGTGTGACAGAGGATGTGAAGTGGTGTTCACTTCCAAGTATTGCAAGATGAAGTCTGTAAACTCAAGACAAGTGGTGGCCAAAGGCATAAGGAGGGATATTAATGTATGTGTGCTAAAAGAAAATAGAGAAGAATGACATCTAAGAAAACATGATGAAAGTTGGTTATGGCATAGGAGACTTGGACATCTGAACTTTGACCACTTAGTCAAGCTCAAAAATATTGAGGCAATAAAAGATATTCCAAGAATATCAAAGCCACAAGACTCTGTGTGTAAACCCTGCCAAGTAGGAAAGATAACCAGGACACAGTTTAAATCCAAGGGCTCTACTTCAACAAATGAACCACTCCAGTTAGTTCATATGGATTTATGTGCACCATCAATATAGGAAAGCACAGCGAAGGAAAACTACTTTATGCTAATCATTGATGATTACTCTAGACTTACTTGGGTTGCTTTTCTCAAAGAAAAATCTGAAGCATTTGATAAATTTAAAATATTTAAGGCTTTAATTGAGAATCAAATAGGCAACAGATTAAAGGTTGTGAGATCAGACAGAGGAGGAGAATTTATGTCAAGTCATTTCAAGGAGTTTTGTGATAAACATGGGATCAAAAGAGAATACACAATCCCAGGAACCCCACAACAAAATGGAGTAGTTGAGAGGCAAAACAGAACAATTCAGCAAATGGCTAGGTCAATGATGAATGAGAAGAACATTGGTCAAACCTACCGGGTAGAAGAAATAAAAAAAACAATCCACATTCTTAATAAAGCTCACCTCAGACCACACAGTGATAAGACACCTTATGAACTATGGCATGGAAGACTTGCTACAATCAAACACTTCAAATTCTTTGGGAGTAAGTGATACATAAAGAATAATAATGAGAATCTTGGCAAGTATGATGACAGGGCTGATGAAGGCGTCTTCTTAGGGTATGCTACAAAAAGTAACGGATACAGATGTTATAATAAGAGGCTGCATAAATTGGTTTATTGTATTGACATAAAAATTGATGAAGGAATCCTAGTAAGAGAGGTGAACAATACTGAATCAACAACAAAGGATATAGGTGAATTTGAATCTGAATAGGTCCAAGAATCATAACAAGAAGACTCTGAGTCAGATGAATATGCAAATACTTAGACAAACTCAAATCAATAGACATCATCAAATTCTTCCTCTAGAATTACTCAAAAGAATCATCCTGCAAGTCAGATAATTGGTGAAAAAGACAAAGGAGTACAAACCAGGAGAAGGATAATAAAAATCACTGAGAAATCACATATAGCCTTCATATCCATGGTGGAACCCAAGAACTTCAATGAGGCCAGTAAAGACGTAAATTAGTTAAAATCAATGAATGAGGAACTGGACCAGATTGAAAAGAATGACACTTGGGAACTCATTCCTAGGCCAACAAATAAAAATGTAATAGGATCAAAATGGGTATACAAAAATAAGATGAATGAGAAAGGAAATATTGTAAGAAATAAGGCTAGATTGGTCTACAAAGGATATGCTCAAATAGAAGGACTGGACTTTGATGAAATATTTGCGTCTGTAGCAAGATTAGAAGCTATTAGAATGTTCCTTTCCTATGCTTGTCATAAGAAGTTTAAGTTCTATCAAATGGATGTCAAGTCAACTTTTCTAAATGGATATATAAGAGAACAAATCTATATGGAACAAACATAGGGTTTCCAATTGTCCAATAACCCTGACATTGTATACACGATGAAGAAATCCTTATATGTGTTGAAACAAGCTCCTCATTCCTAGTATCACAGACTGGATACATATCTTCAAGACACAGGGTTCAAGAGAGGAGCAATTGACAAAAATATATATATCAAAACAGAGGGTAATGATTTTCTCATTGTGTTGGTCTATGTAGATGACATCATCTTCGGTAGTAATAATGCTTCACTCGTAAAATGGTTTTCTTCTGCCATGCAGTCTGAGTTTGAAATGTCTATGATAGGGAACTACCATTTTTTCTTGGCCTACAAATTACTCAGAGGTCTGAAGGAATATTTCTTTCTCAAGAAAAATATCTAAGAGAAATGTTGAAAAGTTTTCAAATGGAAGATTCTAAACCTATGAGAACACCTATGGTCACTGGATGTATGTTAAGTAAGGATGACTACTCATCTGATGTTGATTAGAGTTCATATAGGTATATGATAGGAATCCTATTGTACATCACAACATCTCATCCAGAAATAATGCATGTTATTGGATTGGTAGGAAGATATCATGCCGCACCTAAATAGAGTCATTTGTTTGTTGTCAAAATAATATTCATATACTTGAAAGGAACAATGGACTATGGCCTATGGTATCCTAGGAATTAGAATTTTCAACTATCAATCTATTCAAATGATGATTGGGATAACTGCGTGGATGAAAGGAAAATCACAAGTGGAGGTGCATTCTTATTAGGATATTCCCTTATATCATGGTTGAGCAAGAAGCAAGGTTCCATTTCCTTATCAACTACAGAAGCTTAATACATTGCAGTTGCCACTTGTTGTACCCAAGTATTGTGGATGATTCAGACACTTGTATACTTGGAAGTAAAATATATTGCACCGATCCCAATTCATTGTGATAATACCAATGCAATTAGTGTGTCAAATAATCATGTCTTTCACTCCAAGACCAAGCATATACCCATCAAGTATCGCTTCTTGAGGGAATAGGTAACCAACTCAGTGGTTTTTGTGCATTATATTCCATCCAAAGATTAGATTGTTGATATCTTCACTAAACTACTTGCACAAGCTCAGTTTGAGTATCTACGCCAGAAGTTGGGCGTGACCCCACTATCAACCTAAGAGAGTCCATCCTGTTAGGGGGAGTATGTGTTGGTTGAATATCTGATCCCTTCACACAGTACTGCAACAACTCAGGGGGAGCATGTTTTCTTTGACATTGATTTCAAAGGGGGAGAAAAGGTTTGGTCTGAATGCTACAGTTGGAGGTCTAAGAAGAATAGTGCAGTCATTCAGGGTTGCCATCAATGCAAAAGGGGGATATTGTTGGCATGTTTATAGGCAGAGTGTGCTTTTCATTGATGGCAAGAACAAAATCATTGTTGCCAGGTTTGCAGGTAGATTTTTCATGGAAAGAACAACATCAAAAACACAAAAGAGCAAGCTCGAGAATCTCAAGAGGAATACCGCAGAGTTGCATGTAGAGCGCAAGTGGGCACCAGGGCCAAGGTGAATTCCATTACCAAAGCTTAGGAGATATAGCGTTCATAGAAACTCAGATGAGTTCTAAGTCATCAAGGCTCGAAGAAGGATCAAAGGTCGTGGCCTTTGACACTTAGAGATCCGAGAAAGCCAAAGATCAGGAGGAGGAACGACAATGGTCGTTGGATCACCATTCCATAATACCCGATGGCCATCAAATTAGAGTACAGACAGGAGGAGCGTGTAGAGGAGGACATTATACCTCAACCATCAGATTTGAGGAGGAAGCACTAGCAACCGTTAGATCTAGTATAACTGCGCAAAGGAAAATGGTCAAGATCCATCCTCCAACTCCATGAAATATAAAGTCATGAAATGATTTGGGTCATTAGATCCAGAGGACACGTGGCGAGAGATCAACATTTCACTAACTCGCGAGCTGGAGAAGTCAAACGTGAGATTTGTAGGAACTCACGATATGTGAAGTTTCAAAATGATCTGGGTTGTTGCATCCAGAGCACATGTCGTGAGAGATCAACATTTCACTGACTCGCAAACTGGAGAAGTCAAAGGTGAGAGTTGTAGGAACTCACAATATGCGAAGTCGAGAAATGATCTGAGCCATCTGATAACCGAGGATATGGACCATTTATATGAGATGAATTCTAAGTCTATGATATTGATCACAGTCGCCTATCAGAGGGAGAGATCTTGACCATTGATCTGATATGAAGCACCTCGGAGTTTCGCGAGTTGAGAGTGTCAAGGAAACTCACAATAGGAAATCGCGAAGCACCCTCGTGCTTGGACCCTGGTCACAGTTAGTGGTCACATCAGTGGGAGAGAATGGAAGGAGCTAGCAGTGCTAGGCTCCATTTCATATTTTCGCGAGTCAGGAAAATGAAGGTGACTCACATTTGATCACCCAAAATGTGAAATCGCGAAATGACTATTGGTTAGGCATATGGTCACTGCCGATGGTCATGTGAAAGGAAGGGGATTAGCCAAAAAAACTAAACGCCCACTGTGTAGTTTTCTCAAGAAAGGAAAAAGAGACAAAGGGATGAGAACACAAAGGTTCTCTCAGTAACTGTTAGAGACGAACTGATTGTAACTGCAAAAATTCACTAATGGTTTCAGCTAGAGAATTCGAAAAGGCTCCAAGGTGATTGTCAGAGAAGATGAAGAGTCTCAAGGTATCTGACTGTGGTATGAAGACTCACCATAGAGACGATTGACAGATGGAAAAGGGTTGAAGATGGTAGCTACCAGAGAAGCCAAAGAGACTCAACATAACGACCATGGATGAAGAATAGACTGAGTGTAATCGCCAGAGGGGATGAAGAGTTAGGTGTATGATCTAGCAGAGGACTGGGCATGATAAATATACACAGAACAGAGAAGAGAAGGTTTCTTCTGTAGAGAGTTATTCATGTGGGTAAAAGAAGGTTGTGTATAGTTGCTAAGTCATACATAAGAAGCAGAGCGCATGGAACATAAATGCATATCTGAGAAAGAAAGAGGAAGTCGAGGTGCACGAGAAAAGAGAGAGAAGAATAGAAATATCAAAGAAGAATGTGAGCAGGAAGACCCTTATGTAGGAGGAGCATAACTGTGTAGTAGAACAGTGATGAGACTAGTAAGCTATTGATAAACATCGTATCACTGTAATAAGTTTCAGTAGCAAACATTCATATTTCAAGGTGGTAGGGAGGTGTCAGAGAGGACTGTTGTCCTAAGAGGTTCAAGTGGGTGCTTGAACACAGGGAGTTGTAGCTTCCATCTGGTTGCAACCATAAAAACCAGGGTGGTAGGGTGGTATAAGGGAGAACTTGCATTCTCTATTATGCAGGTTGGTGCCTGGATGACTGGAAGTTGGTCGTTCCATCCAGTTGGTGATGGAACACTCAGGGAGTTGGTGCTTCCTTCTAGTGGGTGATAGAGAAACCAGAGACTTGGTGCTCTCAACAAGTTGTAGCTTGCAAAACAGAGGTGGTAGCCTCACAAAGAGTTGTTGCTCATAAGAATGATAATGTACAGAAAATAAAGATTACTTATCATATCAAGAAGAAGAGGTTTTTTCCTTTATGGGTTTCCTCGGGAAATATTTGTCTCTTTATATTTCATGTGTGTGATTGATGTTGAATATTCTACTGCCTACCTTCCTGCATTATTGTGATTGTCATTGAATGAACTGTAAAGAGTTTAAAGTAAGTATAATTATTTAATAGTAGTGTCAATTGATTCACCACCACCCCTCTCAGTTGTACAACAACCTAGGACAATCGTCTCGGATGTAGATACAAAGTTTACCTCCAATTTCTGGAGGGGATTGTTTAAATGATTTGGCATAAATCTAAACTTTATCACAACATATCATCCCCAGACAGATGGGAAAACATAAAGGGTCAATCGAATAATTGAAGACATGTTGAGGATGTATGTGATGGATAAGCCATGTAAGTGGGAAGATTACTTACACTTGGTTGAGTTTTCATATAATAATGGGTATCAAGCTTCATTGAGAATGAGCCCATTTGAAGCCTTGTATGGTAGGAAATGTGATACTCCAGTAAGTTGGGACAACCCAGCAGATAGAGTGGTACTTGGGTCGGAGTTGCTCAAGGAAATGGAAGACCAGGTGGTTAAGATCAAGAAGAATTTAAAGGAAGCTCAAGATAGACAGAAAGTCTATGAAGACAAGAACATGACAACTAGATAATTTAAAGTAGGGGAGCATGTACTTTTGAAAGTGAAGCCCAAGAAAATCTCTTTGAAATTGCGTAGTTGTACAAAGTTGGCAGCCAGATTCTGTGGTTCATTTGAAATATTGGATAGAATAGGGCCAGTTGCATACATGTTTTCATTGCCTGCTTCCATGAATGTGCATAATGTATTTCATGTCTCTTTACTAAATAAATATGTACATGATCCTAACCATGTTTTTGAATGGCATCTGATTCAGGTAGAGACAGAGGGAGACTTTCAAGTTCAACCAATATGAGTATTGGACAGAAAGGTAAAAATGCTCCAGAATCGAGTTATAGAGCTGGTAAAAATTTAGTGGACCTCCTACGGTACTGAAGATGCTACCTGGGACCATGAATATGCCATGCGGGTAGAGTACCTATATCTTTTTGAATAAATTTGATATTTTGATTTCTATTTTGTATATGCACTAAGGACACCCCAGGTTTCGAACCCTCATTTTAAATAATGTATTGTTACAATGTTGAGAGGCCAAGGTGCCCAAACAATTATTAAAGGGATAGTATGCCCAAGAAATGTAATGTTTTGATCATTATTAATAATAAATACATTGTTGGTTGCTAGACGGACAAGGACTAGAGTTATACGGGGATATTATTCCACAAGAGAGGGGGCTTCAAGGGCTAAGTGTTTATTTCATATTTTAATTACCGTTTTGTCTAAGGGAGGGGATCGGTTACGCAAGCTTCTTGGGGAAGCCCAAAAGGTTCTTGATTCCCCACGAGGTTAATTAAATATGCCTCTGGTCTGATGGGGGGGTTCGACTAATGGATTGTTCACTGAATTCTTGTACGTTCATTCATTTTCCCTTGCGCACTTTCATGCACCCACTTACCCATTCATTGATCCATCCTCATCCGTGTCTTGGCTTGGGAAAGGGAACTGAACTGCCAAAGAATTAGCCATAGGATAGTTGGTTGTAGTGGTCGTTGGAGTGATCCAGCCATGACATGAGGCCTGCATGTCTGAGATGTGTTGGCCCATGTCCAACATTTCTCTTAGCTGTGAGTCTTGAGAGTTACAGCATCGAGATTCTGGACCAGTTGTGTTGGATCTTGAATAAGGAGAAGGACTTCCTAAGGGACTGCATGGAAGAGAAGGGTGGAGGTTCATTCTCTAAGGTGGTGCAAGCTGGGTAGAAGAGAGTTGGGTACTTGGATTTTTGTGAGAGCTAGGAATCCTGTGAGAGCTTGGGTGTTGACTAGTTTGGGAAGCCAAGTAACACTCTGGAACCGTCCTTGTGGATTCATAGCCTTGGATCAAGGGTGACACTGTTGTTGAGATTTGGAATAGTAGTGTCTATGGTTGGGCGGAACATCCTTGGTCTACAACCAGTTGGTGTCATCTTTCATAAAGATAAGTGATCTCTGTTATGGTATCATTTTCATGTATATGAATGTATTTCCGTTGTATATTTAATTATCATTTAATTGAATCTTTAGACTATGCATGCTTGTTGAATACTACTACGCATGTCGTTAAATTATTTCCTTTTATGCATCCTTAAATTTTAAAAAGGTATTGGTAAGATAAAGAAGTCAAGAGATGGGCTTGAAGGTAGCGTACCCCGGGCTATGGGTGGCTAGTATGTTACATACACCTTTGTCTTTCTGACCAATTATCTAACTTTCAGGATGATTCTTTTGAGTAATTCTGGAGGAAGGATTTGATGTTGATTGTTGTCCTAACTCTTCTTGTCTGGGTGTCTCTTCTCCACCTGATTCATCATCTTCTTGTGACTCTGAGATTTGTTGTTCTTCATTTTCATTATTCTCATCATATTTTTCATCTGGCTTAGTGCTTATTCTCTACTGATCTTTCACAAGAGCTTCTTCATGAATTCGAACATAAATGCAGTCTACTAATTTATGCATTTTTTTGCTAAAGCATATATATCCTTTACTGTTCCTTGCATATCCTAAGAAGATACCTTCATCAGCTCTAATATCAAATTGTCTTAGATGATCATCATTATTCTTGATGTAGCATTTACTTCCAAATACTTTGAAGTGATTGATTGATGCAGGTCGACCAAACCAAAATTCATATGGAGTTTTATCATTATTCGGCCTTAGATGCGCTTTGTTTAGCATATGAACAATCATGTGAATAGCCTCCGCCCAGAAGGTTTGTGAAATGTTCCTTTCACTCATCATATCCCTTGCCATCTGTTGAACTAATCTATTTTGGTGTTCTACAACTCCATTTTGTTGAGGAGTACCTTGAATAGTATATTCTCTTTTAATTCCATGTATGTCACGGAATTCTTTGAAATCTCTTGACATAAATTCTCCTCCCCTGTCTGAGCGAATTTCCTTTAACTTCCTTCTTGTTTGATTATCGGATAACGCCTTAAACTTTTTGAAATTCTCAAATGCATCAAATTTTTCCCTTAGAAAGGAAACCCACATAAGCCTGGAGAAGTCATCAATGACTAGCATAAAGTAACATTCTCCTCTAGTTCCTTCCTTTTGCGATGGTCCACACAGATCCATACGAACAATTTGAAGTGGTTTCTCTGAAGATGTGAAACTCTTCGATTTGAATTGAGCACAAGTCAGCTTCCCCATTTGACAGGATTCACACACAAAGTTATTAGGCTTAGATATTATTGGAATGTTTTTCACAACACCTTCATTATTCAGTTTGACAATATGATCAAAATTCAGGTGTCCAAGCCTTCTGTGCCATAACCAACTTTCATCAAATTTGCTTAAATGACATTTCTCCCTATCTTCCTTCAGAACATATACATTGTTTTCAATTCTAACCCCTTTTGTAATCATCTCTCTTGTGTTTACTGTCTTTATTTTACAATTCTTGGCAGTGAAAGTGACATCACATCCTATGTCACATATTTGACCGACACTGATAATATTATCCTTTAAACCATCAAAAAATAATACATCTTGAGATTTTCTTCTTCCATTACTTAAGATTACTAGACCTTTACCTCTGATATTTCCCGGAGCATCATTTCCAAAGGTCACACTCCCTGATTTATTTTCTTTGAGTAATACGAACTTACTTTTGTCACCTGTCATATGACTGGAGCATCCGTTGTCAATATACCAAGGGTATTTTTTTCTTTCAGCTGACAACACTAATCCACACTAGTTATCTTCATTCTTCTTTCAAACCTTGACATTTTTAGCTCTGTGATTTGAATCTCGCTTATAATTCTTTAAGCGACAATCTGAAGCTTTAGGTCCATAATTATGGTAGATGTAACATTCTGGTTCATTGAATAAAGGATCATAACGATCGTTATGTCTAATCTGTGTCATTTTCCCATCCATCACATGATTTGAAGGCTGTGGTTGTTTGTTACTTGGTTGTCTCATTCTTTGTTTTGGAAGATATTTACTCCTTGGTTGTCTTGATTGCTCATGTCTAAATCTTAAAGAACAATTTATAGCTTTGTGGCCAAACTTAGAGCAGTAAAAACAATATCCATAGAAAAAATCTTTGTACCTGGAAAATGGATGTCTTCTTTGAGCAGGTCGATTTCTTCCATGTGATGATTTCCTTGAGTAGAGGGTGTATTATTTCTTTGTTCTATAGATTTAGTTCTGGTAGCTTTTCCTTCACTCCTCCTTGGTGACTGATTCTCTTCCTTTGTTTCTACAGGTTTGGTGTTGTCAATGGTTGTAGATTTGACAAACTTGATGGATTATTTGTTGATTGGATGACCACTACTTTATCCCTCTTCATAACCTAAACTAGTTTTCAACTTAAAATTCCTTTGCTGATTCAAAATGGAGGCTAATCCTTCTGAGACTTTAATGCTTGTCAAATTTTGATGATATAAGGCTTGAAATTTCTCTATATATTTTCTGACAGTCACTACTTCAGCTTCCAATTTTTCACCTTTTGTTTTGGCTTCATTCAATTATTGTTTCATGATGTCTTCAATCTTCTTAGATTCTTCTAACTTAACCTTCAACAAAGAAATTTCTTCAGTTGGATCATTGCATGTTTTCTCATACCTGAGAAGTAATTGTTTTTTTTTTCTTTGCTTTTCTCTGAGTCTATCAATCTCTTCCATGGCATTGACAAGTTGTCCTTCAAGATCTACTACTACTTCACAATCAACGAACTCACTTCATGTATCTTTAGTGTTTAGATCTTCTAAAGCTATTAGCATGATATCATTTATTTTATCTTCAATAGAAGAGTCATTACTTTCATCATCTAAGGGATCATCATCATTGTTTACACAAAGACTTTTCTTCTTAAAATTATTCTCTTTATAGACATTCTTTTGTTTGTGCTTCTATTCATCCTCATATGTCTGATCCTTTATTTTGCAAGGACACTTAGATGAAAATTGACCTATCTTACCACAGTTGAAACATTTGAAGGGCAGTTTACCTTTTTATTTACCTGATCCTTTCTTCATTCTTCTCACAAAACTTTCTTCAATCCAATTTATATCGGAATCTCTATTTTTCTCTACTTTAAAATATGCCTCTCTTGTAGTGGATTTACCTTTGGTGATTCTCATTTCATAAGCAGTTAGGATTCCAAGAAGTTGATCTAGTGTCAATGTTTTGAGATCAATTATTTCCTCTATAGCAGAGACCTTTGAGTTAAATCTATTAGGAAGATATCTTAATATTTTATGGACTAGAAAAGATTCATCTATCGTTTTACCTAGGCCTTTCATAGTGTTGACAAGTTCTTCTATATGTAAGAAGTACTTACTGATAGTTTCGTATTCATCCATATTTAACTGCTCAAATTTCAGTCTGTGAGTCTGAAGTTTTGCGTCTTTCACATTTTCATTACCTTCATAACTACTTATCATCTTGTCCCGCATAACTTTTGTTGAATCACAGTGCATGACGTTGACAAACTTGGATTCAGCAAGTCCACTGAGGATGGAATTCATTGCTTTTGCATTAAATCTAAACTCCATCTTATCATATTTTGAGGCCAAGACTACAGAATTTGCATATCCCATTTCAATGACATCCCAAACATCAACACCCAGAGACATTAAATGTGTTCTCATCCTTATTTTCCAGAAGACAAAGTTTGTTCCATCAAACAAAGGGGGTCTATTAGTTGAACTCCCATCATGACTAGTCATGTTCAAGCTTATGGATCTACCTTTGATCAAATACACCGTCTTTGATACCAATTGTTGGAAATATAACTGAGAGGGGTGGGTGAATCAGTTATAATATAAGCTTGAAACTTTTCTTATTCTTTTATGAATCTTTCTAGATTATTATTTAGCGTGTTACTGATAACTTAACATGCATAGATATACAATATTTGATCAATCACACAAAATACAAAGAGACACAAATTTTCATGAGGAAACCCATAAAGGGAGAAAACCTCTTCTTCTTCAGATGTCAATCAAGCTCCAACCTTCATGTACATCATAGTCTTTGAGCATCAACCCAAATATGAGGCTAAAAACTCTGATAGCAAGCTACAACTTGCAAAGAGCACCAACTCTCAGATTTATCTAGCACCAACAAAATGGAAGAATCAATTCCCAGGTTTCTCTAGCACCAACTAGATAGAAGCACCAGCTCCCATAATATATTCTAGCACCAACTAGATGGAAGCACCAACTCCCAGAATATATTCTAGCACCAACTAGAATTTAGAGGACTACAATCCTCCCTAGCACCACCCTACCACCCCGATTAAAACTCACGAAACTTTACTTACTTGCTCTATCTCTGATATAGTTTGTTACAGATCCATGTCTCCTCAACCTTCTTCAACTTCTATGTTGTGTTCCGATTTTTCCTCTTTCTTCTTCTATGCTCTTCTCTTTTTCCTACTACGTACTTCACATATGTTCAGTTTTTCTTCTTCATTTTATGCTCTGTGCATACACTACATTCCTTTTCATTGCACATATTCTCTGCTCCTTTTCGACTTCTTACTACCACCTTCTATGCTCATGCATCAGTTGCCGAAAAGAACATTTTATGCATGTCTTTATCACGCAAAGTCCTCTTCCAGATCATCCCAACAACTCTTCGCCATTATAGCTATGTGTTGCATCTCAATACTATATATCCTCTTCTATGTTCTACATGACATATTTTCGCCCAGTTCTATCCCAGGTCCTCATCACAACTATGCCACTTTACCGGCGGTTACTCACTGTCTATTCATCATCAGTACCCATTATCCTAAGATTCCTTTTCTTCACTAGATGTTACAATCATTCATTTTATTTGCTATAGGTAAATCAGTCCTAATCCACTTCCTTTATGTGACCACTGGCGGTGACCACATGCCTATTCAAGAAGCGCTTCACGATCTCGATCTAGCAAGTTCTAGCTCCTTATTTCGATATGACCTTGGGCAATGATCTCACGTGACCCCGCGATTGTGGGTGTGGCCAAAGGAGGTTTGAGGGAAACCCTCTTTTCACCCCACAGTTCACTACAGAGATCCACGTATGCCTTTGGCGATATCATGGTTTTGATTGCATCCCTCTCAAGAAAAATTAAGACCCAAGCATGTTTTGGCCCCGCAATTGAGCATGACCGTTGATCCCCAATCCTTTGGCAATGCCACTCGATCAATGATTGTTATCTTCATTCCTTTCCTCCTTCCACGCGTGATCCCATATCTCCACGATCTGTCGACACGTAGCTTCCTTCCAAATCAACGGCTACAATTGATTCCGACCTTCCAGTCTTCAGGAGTTTCAAATATCAAATATCACTTTTCCCATATGAAAATATTCTAGAGTGGAAGATCTATTGACACCTGTCTCCCTGAATATACGATCAGGATCTCCTTCGCGAGTCCGGCCTTCAGGAATTTCAATTCTCAAACTCTCGTTTCTTCCATACGTCAATCTTCCAGATTCGATGATCTGCAGACACCTGTCTGAATAGATCAGACAGTTTACACTTATCCTTTCACTGCTTAATCCGTCAGCTAGGACTTAATCAAGCATTGTGATGGATCGCCACCATTTACTTTGACACTTCGTATATTCTAATTACGCTATCCTTCCACTGTATTTTGATCAACAATTGAGAATGAACCCAAAGTGATCTTCAGATCGGATGACTTATGTCCACTTCGGGACTTCAACGTTCAGGAATTTGGGACTTTAGGCATCTGTTGGTGGTGAAACTCCCGAAGCAAATCTCCTAGAGTGACATAACATTACACAGGTCACCTGTTAACTTGGCAAGGACCGAGTGGTTTCCACGTGTCACTCACTGACCTAGTCTGTCACATGTCCTTGTTGACATGGCCTGCCACATGCCCTTGCTAATGTGGTTTGCCACATGTCCTTGATGATGTGATCTACCAAATGTCCTTGAATCGGACGGTTGAGTCTTACTTCGGGTATTTACCTGGAGTCCAAAGGTTTACACCACGTCTTTTCTGGATCAGATGGCCCAGATTCACTTCAGACGATCTGACACTTGAGATCTTATTCAGACGATCTGACGACTGAAATCTACTTTGGATGATCCGACGGCCGAGAATTTATTTCGTCTCTCCATATCTCCAGGCTTCAGGAATTTCAAATCTCAAACTAAAAATCTCGAAATGATTTCTCTGGAGGTCACGATCCGTCACCACGTATCCCTCTAGATCTGATGGTTGAAATTTACTCCAACTCTCCTGCACTCTGGACTTCAAGAATTTCAAATCTCAAATTGAAAAATATTGAAGTGAGATTTTTCCAGAGCGTAACCTCCTCACATCTTTAGACCCGAAACGAATAATGTTCATTTGATCAAGATCTTAGATCAATGACTCGATTTGTCTGCGATGCATCTTTGCCTTGGATTAAATCCAATGGCTCTCCATATTTTCTTATCCTATCCTTCCACATAATTTGATTTGACGGTCGTGAAGACTCTTAAAACAGATCCACGATTAAGGATTTTGATCCTGATCACGTTTTTTTACTGTGATTTCCCTTCTGAGCTTTTATCTATGCATATTGTTCGCTTCCCCTCCTAATATTATGCTTTTCCTGTTTTCCATTGTCGTTTTTGTTCTTGCCATCAATGACAAGCACACACTTCCTATAAAACATGCCAACACATAATACATACATATACACACTGGTACAATATAAAAATGTTATTGTGAAATTGAAAACATTTGGAATTTTTTTATATTCAGGAGGTGTTTTATGAATTAAGAAAAGAATGGCTTCGTAAGTACTATTTATTATGCATCGTCGATTACTGAAGAAATTTAATAAATGATGATTTACATATAAAAAAATATTTTTCCATTTTAAACTCAATGATGTGCTTTGTAAACAATGCACCACAATGCGTGTTTTGGTAAAATGTGAACCACTAACCGCGAAAAGGATTTTTAAGAATATTCTAAATTGAAATAAAGTGGTGGTTTTTACAAACAAATACGCTCTAGTGTGCTTACTATGTATAGAGCGCATCAGTCACCGTGAAGGAGTTTTTTTTAATAAAAAATCAATAGCGACATGACTGTTTAGTATCCAATGCAATAAGTGGTTTCATTAAAATGGATAATAAACTCCCATATATAAATAACCAAACCCTATAAAGAAAGTGTGCTTAAAAAAAATTATTCTTGTGAAATATAGAGGAGAAAGCAAAAGAATGGTTAGGAAATTACGGATTCCAAAACTGAAGGTAAGTATGAAACCTTTTTTTTGTTTGGGAATGCACTGAAAATTGTTTAAATCAAATAGGAGAATGATCAATATGATTAATAGAATGAAATCATATACCTCAAATTTCTCCTCTACAAATTTCTATGTGATCTACAGTACTCCCCCTCAAATTTGTCTCTTAAAAAAAATCCACCCACTCAGAAATATTTGCTAATAATGTTTTGTTGCACAAATATCATGTCTAAAGTTTGACAAACAATAAAGCTATGAATAAAGTTTTCCTTTATAAAAAAAAACTCAAATTCTCACTCACTTTTTCATTGTACATTTTGATGTATTGATGATAAATGTGTGCACTATTTTTTTTTCAGAAGTTACATTTTTCGATGTGTTATGCCATGCATAGTGCACCGGTGTGGTATGAAAAATGCACTAATTTATTTTTGTATTAAGTTTCAACGTATTGATAGTAAGCATGAATTATTTTTCTAACTTGTTTTAGTCCGTGCGATAGACAGTTTGAAACACACCAGTGTGATGTATAATTAATAATGCATTGGGGCATTGTGTAAGTAATAACACATTGTAATAGAGTTACATTTGAATAATTCAAATGAAAACATCCATATTTAAAGTTTGTGGAGGTTTTTCTTTGCAGAGGAAATAAATGAGGTTAGCCTTCGGTTCTTATCTCAATTAATTGCACTGGTGTGTTTTGTTTATACACATGCATCAATACATTTTCAAATGATAAAGCA